>VDFB02382896.1:0-27693 GCA_007258455.2 Sequoia sempervirens
CATCCAGTAGCTTACTATAAACTATCCATTTCTCCTTGTTCAACTCCTGCTTATTTAGATCAAATTCATTTCTGATTAGGTCCTTAGGGAAGTTGAACTCATGTGCGAATTTTCCACCTTTTATTCTTTTTTTGAAAAGAGAAAATAAACCTTTAGGATCATGTTGTCATCTTGGACCAAATCTCAAATGGTAATCAACAAAGAATTTATCAAAATGTGTCCAACCTCCCTTTGAAAATGTAAAGTCAGACACCACTGTATAATCAGGGAAGAATGTTCCCTTTCCCCTTCTAGTAAGGTTGTCTTCATGAATACAACCCATCTTCCACATAACTTCTACAAACCCTATTCTTGGTGGCACATTGTATGGCAGTATGTGAGGGGCTCCCTGAAATCCATATACTCTCAAGACAGTGCTAACCGGGTATGGGATAATGTCACCCCAGTTATGTAAAACCCTTAATTTTGGCTTCCTCCCCTTTGGCCTGAGGAAATCATGTACTTCCTCAGGGATCCTAGGTACATTCACCATTAATCTAGCCCTTAATCTAGAAGCAAAACAATTATCAAATTGCACATAACTCGTGCTTTCTTTATTACAGGATAAATCCGCAGCCCATATCTGTACTGGCAATCTTTCTCCATCAACTGATTGCCTTAAGTTCATCTTCTTAGAAAATAAATTAGCATTCTTAAACAGAAACATATGCATTAGCATAGAATACCAAAAGAATTGAGTACTAGTATCATTTTTCTACATCTTCGATAGCCCTTCATGTATCCTATCAACCAAGAAAGAAGCAAAGTCATATGTCACAGAGAAATTAGGGTATTGTATTTGCACCCCCATGAACATGTACGCAATAGGCATTACCACACCAAGACTGAAACCCAAAATCTGACATAATGAATAGAAAGTGGCCAGGAAAGGTTTTGCAAAACAATTCAATCTGAAAGGTTCTTGATCACTAGGGCTGATATGAAATTGTGAACCTCCTACCCTAACCAGATGAGGTGGAAGCAACTTAACCCTAAAAAGAGATTTCAGCTTTGCATACTCCTGCTTCATTTCCTCAAGATCGATAGGAACCAAGTCTTCACTCGGTTCACTCAAATAAAAAATCTGTTGGATATCATCTCTGTTAATTTCTAATAGCACCCCTCCATCATTATCCCTAATTACCTATGTGATGGGGTCATATCTTGTAGCCACTGCCCTAAGTAAGTCCACATCAGGGAATACATTTGGTACAACTAGCTTCCCCATGTCATACATCCACCCATTTGAAAAAGGGTGAGGAAAATTCCTCTGTCCATACCATAATCTGAACATTTCTAAGCCAGTGAGTGGAACCCTAGCATCGTCAATGTTGGGACAATTACACACTAACCCCTCTCCTAGGATTTTCCCTCGCATCAACACAACACCTTTCCTTCTATCATTCGTTGATAACGAAAATTGATCTAGGAAATCATCGTACAAGTTTCTTTTCAAATATTCAATGTGGCTAGAGTGCTGCTTAGGTGGTGCCATCTTGGAAAAACTAGGGCTTCGTTACAATGTTACACTTCAAATAGCTATGACTAAGTAGAAATAGGGAATTACAGAGTAAAATACTACAATTCCTCACAATTTTTGATTAAACTATAGCCCTAACAAAGGATTTCAATGAGCTCAATGACAAGCATAGCGAACCCCCTTCCCAAATTTAGGTGCGGAATGACTGGGAGGAAGAGAAATTAAACTTACGGCTCTTTTCACACAAACTCCAAATTCTAGCTGCAGTTGCTTCGCAATTTCTCCTTCAACTCTGAAACCATTTTCACGAAATAATTGGATGCCTTGTGATTCAAATAAAACAAGTAAATTTATTTTATGTCGATCAAAACTCGCCAGTAGATGTCTCATCCGCCATTAAAGCTCATTTGCGGGTTGCACGAACGACTCCGACCATATTTGATACAGATTTAAATTTGAGCCGTTGATCCTCTAGTTTGATCAAATCATCGACGACTATCTTCAAAACAGGCTGATATAATCACCAACATGGCAATAAGGGGCCCACCATGTCATACACCACAAAGGAGAACCACGTGGCGGTTGCCCGCGATATCGCAATCCCTCGATTTACCATCGCGGGATGGCGGGCAACCATTGATCTTTCTCATCAGAGATCCTGATCCTTCAAAAATGGTCGTCGTCCTTTCCATTAACTATTGAGCAACTTTTCCCTCAAAATTATAACATCCATGTTGAAATAAAGCATGTGCATCTCATAAGTATTTTAGTAATCTGCCCCTTAATACATTTAAAACTGGCCAATGCTTTCTCCACCCTCAGGCCTCATCGGATGAGACACTTGGCAGTCGCCCGTGATATCGTGATCCCATAATTCTTGATCATGGGATGGCAGGCACCATTGATCTTGAAAAGACAACACATCAATGGTCGCACAAATTTCATCCTTTAGAAAGGGCACGTGGCGCCTGCCCGCAATATCGCGATCCTTCAACTCACCATCACGGGATAGCGGGCGCCGTTGATATCTGCAAAAAATAGATCAATGGTAGTGCTAATTCAACCCTCTGCAAAAAATAAAACTTTTATTAAAAGGGCAAGGGGACACCACTAGGCGGATGACAAACAATCAACATAAGTTGTTTTTAAATGACAAAGCACAGGGTCAGCCTAGACTTAGGGAAAATTAAAACCTTTGGAGGCCACAAAATTTAAAGACCGAAGGGGCCAACGTCTAGACGAAACGATGAGGCACAAGATGTTTTTAAGACCCCTCTTAAAAAGGTAACAGCGAAAAAGAACCCGACCAAGGCATACCACAAAAATAGGTTTTAAGATGAAAACAAGGCTAAAACCCCAACCCTTAGAAAAATTCCAACACCATGAAAAACCAACGACATAATAGAAGTCATGAGTGACTAACAAGGAGAAAAAATTAAAAGCTCCATCATATCACAAGCTTGGCTAGATGTTTTAAGAGTTTTAAGCCAACTAAAATCACCTAGGAAATTATGTGATATGTTTTTATCTAAATGACTAGTAAAGATAATATTGTTGTGTACTATTATGCATTTCAAACATGTAATCAAATTGATAGATTAAACATAGTTTTAGTTCTCTATAATTGATACAAGTGTGTATAATTCAACCTCATAATAATCAAATATGTCTAATTTAAACAATAATCAAAGTCATATTTGTTCATATGATAGTATAGCTCTCTGGCAATATATTATGGTCAATGTTTTATAAGAAAGTAAATAAAGATAGGTACGTCCAATACTTATACCTTACTCTATCGTAAGCATTATATAAATTGGTTTAAGTAAGTTATAATAACTCTCATTTGAGGTAATCTAGATGTTTATATACAATTTATAGACCTAAAGATGGTTGAGTAGTATCAAATACTTCAAAAAATTTCTTAAGAACAATCCTAGAATAATCAAAAGACTAAATCATTTACAAGAGTTATTTTACTAAACAAAAGGAATAAGTTTGATATTGATTTTGGAAATATAATGTAATGACCCTTGGGAAATCAACCTAGTGTATACAAGTATCTAAGAAAAATTCACTCTCAATTGTTTGCTCCTATCATCGACCTTCACATAGTCAAGACACCACAAATTAAATCCAAATAGTATGTAGAACTTGATACAGTCAAATGTAACACATAAAACTTATTATATTGATCATAACAAAGTTCCTTGTGACTGCAAACATATATAGAGTTGAATGAAACTAGTAAGAATTACCCTTAATTGTAAACTTGTGTAGGGTTGAATAACCATGCAACCAAGTCAAAACAAACACAATAATACTTACTATAGACACCTAAAATGAGTAACTCATTTCTTCAAAAATATCATCAATTCTTGTCATTGTCCCTTATCAACCTCTTCATCAATATTAATTAAATAAGTTTAATAGTTCGATTAAGCTAACACATTTTCCTCTTTAATTAAATAATTTTTAATTATTTAATTATTTAATTATTTTCCCTTATCACTATTAATTAAATAATTTTAAATAATTTAGTTAATTTATCATTTCTTCTTATCCACACTAATTAAATAATCATTTTTCTCCAACCACATTAACTAAATATTTTTTAATAATTTAATTATTTCTAAATTTTCTTCATCCACATTAATTATTTAATTAAATTTCTAATTATTCCTCCATCCTCATTATTAAATATTTTTTAATCATTTAATTAAATCATGCATTCGTCTCATCCAAAATAATTAAACAATTTCAATTATTTAACTAGCTAATTATTCTTCTAAATTAAATAAATTATTTGATGTATTTAATTTGACTTTGCATATTCCTTTAAAAATAAATCTTTTTTTTATTTTATTTATTTCCTAAATATATCATTCTATTTTTATTCCTCCAACTCTAAATTTAGTGAGTTGATTGAAAAGCAACCTCAATTCACTCTCACTTAGTTCCACTTCATCTACCCATGCAGTTAGTCCTTTGATTCATGCACTGGTGCAAGAGCACCCAAGGCCTTCAAGGAGTTGTTCAAGAGCCAAGAGTTTGCAAGGGTCAGGAGGACCTATCCATTATATCAAAACATCAACTATGACCTTTTGAAGCCTATAATGGCATTTGGAGAGGATAAATGCAATGAGAGAGTCAACTGTCCTAAGGGTCCTGATAAGGATCCTAGGACCAAATTGCAATATAAAGGGAACAATCATGTTCTAGGAGATTAGGTAGGTTTATAATGCTTTAATGGTGTTAAATAAGGTTGAACAATAATAATGTAATGGTTTTTAATGTTTCTAGTTAGTGGGAAATAATAAAATGTAAGTTTGGAAATTCAAATTTTTGAATTCCAACATTGGGCGGGAAAGTAGTTTTTTGAGTTTTAATCACTTTTATGCAACTTAATCAATCCAAAACGGTTGGATCAGTTGGGGAAAGGATATACAAAGCCAAAATAATCATTTTTACGGAGGTTGGACGTTGGGAGCAAGCATTGTATGGACTATTTTCTGGAAATAGTGAAAAAACACAGTTTTTGGCACTTTTATGGTGTTTTTTTGTTAAATACTTGATCTCTATTGAATCTATGTCCAGTAGGATGCTTTAGGAGTTTTTGTTTACATATTTTAACACCATTGAAGGCTCTGAAAGCAGTGATAATTAATTTCTTTGCATTTTATATTGACTGTCCTAAAAAAGAACACAAAATTTACACTAGTTTGAGGGTTTTTCATGGATAAATGATCCATTTCATGGGAGTTTATGACTGTATCTTGTGAAATGGATCATATTTAACATGTACCATACTGTACTAACAATATAATGTGCAGGAGAGATGAATACTATGGTGTACACCAAGATTTGACTGTGAAAAGTGCTTGAAGTTGGAGGCTAGGGTATAGCAGCAGAAGATCTGCCTTAATGAGGGGCATGTTTTTGAGTTGGGATAGACTAAATATGTTGTCCTAATGGTGTAGAGTCAATGAGAAAGTTCTGGAAGTGATTGGAAGGTTAGTTTTCAAGAGGCCCTAGTTTTGAGGCAAGTTAAGGAGGGTTTCAGCCTTATTTGCTTAGATGGCCTAGAGGTCTAAAAACCTGGATTCCTTGGTTTTGAGTCATTTTAGGATACTGCTGAAAGTTTCATGGTCAAGGGTTGAGTTTAAAGAGGGGTTGCTTTGAAAAAGAGGGCTAATTAGGCCTAAATTTGAGGAAACAACAGATTTTTGATTGGTGTGCTCCAAAACAAGTGCCATCAAGAATCTAGTATGTTATGTATCATCACAAACCACATCTGGTTCAATCATTAGTTTGGAGGTTCCTTTGGAAAGTTTGAGTGTCTTGTAACTTGGTGTTTCTTTCAAAGTCCCTGACCCTCTACATCATGCACCCACTTAAATCCTCATCACAAACCCTCATTCATCTTGAAACATGACACTTACACATTCCTCGTGATCTCTCAACCATTCTCATCCATCAATCTCACCACACATCCTACAATGTTGATCAAATATCAATGAAAGCTATAAAACATCCATCATTTAGCCATTCAATCACTACATGAATTTTGCATCTATACTATACTCATTTTTGCATTGTTTTTGCTAACAAGGTTATGCTAACGTATTGAGAAATCCACATGCTATTGAATTAACATAAGCACATTCTACATTGGAGTAATACTAGGCATGTTAGTGGAGATAAAGTAGTTAGTTTTACTTTGATTTTCTTTCATGTTTGTGCACATGTTTCATTGAGGTAGGTTATTTGATTATTGAATTGGGTTTTTGTTATTTTCATTATTTCTATTTCATAATTCATTGATCTTATTTCTCCTTCCACGTTCTACCACGCTTGGTAGGACCCGCGTCCCTAATTTTTAATAGTTGCATTGATTTTCCTTGAGTTTTTAGGTTACAGGTGCAAAATAGTGTAATTGATCCTAGAACGATGCTTTTGACTACACAATTGTGCTTTTGATCACATAATAATGCATTTAATTACAAAATGACGTATTTGATTGTAGAATGGTGCATTTGGTAACAAAATGGTGCTTTTAATAAGTAAAATGAAACTTATTTTTTTAGAGTTTTTCCTTTGTTTGTAGGTATTTTTAGCTCAAGAATAGATCGTTGCTTCTAATAGGTAAAATGGTTCATTTGATAGGTATATTGGTGTTTTTGATATTTAATTTGGTGCATTTGATTGCTACAGTGGTACTTTTGATTATGTTAAATTGTTTTTTTACCTAACATTTACATGATCTTGTGGAACTAATCGAATTATATAGCTTGGCGATCATTGGGAGAAGATAGGTAAAAAGAAACTACTAACAAATTTGGTGTAGGGTTTTTATTACTTTTTATTAATAGTTTCATACTTCATTTGGTTTAATCAATGAACTTTGTATGTTGTGTTTGGTGAAATTTTAGTGCTTATGCTCTCCCCCTGTGCCTACTGCAAGCCTAGAGATCAAAATAACTATTTTTTCACATATTTTTTAAG
Organism: Sequoia sempervirens; assembly: GCA_007258455.2. Lineage (NCBI taxonomy): Eukaryota > Viridiplantae > Streptophyta > Pinopsida > Cupressales > Cupressaceae > Sequoia > Sequoia sempervirens. The sequence goes on from VDFB02382896.1 coordinate 7,025, forward strand.
TTTACCCAAGAAGTGTTAGTTGACATTGCTCTCTCCTTGCACTTCATGCGAGCCTAGGGATAAAAATACTAGTATCTTCTTTTTATTTACAATAGGAGGCTTTCTTGGAGATTTCATCACCTCAAGGATGACCTCAACCATATTTTCTAGCAGGATATATAAATAGGGGAGATCAAAATCTATACCTCAAAGTGTGGCCAACATCATTAAAGACAAGTCACAAGACTCTCAATCTGTTGAGGCTTGTTTGGTGAGGAGAAGCGGGGATACCTCTAGTCTCAAGAATTATCAAATGGGCTCACTATTCTCAAATACCACTACAAACTTTGTTTTTAGAGACCTAAGATTTTTACCATTAATCTAGTTGTAGTACAAGGTAATCTATCATGCTGTAAAATGCCCATTGCTCTACTCAATGATTTCTCCTATGTTTAACCAGAAGTGAATAAACTAAATTTCCAAACACATAGCGATAAATTTTTTCTTTTTAAAACAAGTTAATATGCATATTTTATAGCAATAATTCATCTTTATCATTTAATTCAATGAAATGTTACAATCTTTCCAAAGAAATGATTTCATAAACAAGATAGAAAATGCATTTCCATATTTCATAGAAATAGATACATGATACATATATAGCTCATCTGAGCTTCTTTGGCACTAGAAATATAAATGATCTAGTAAATACCCCTTCGAATCTTAGCTCAACGACTGAGAGGAGAAGCATCAATCAAGTTCTCTTCTACCATCCATAGACTTACTACGGTCCCCCGCACATCTTCCACATATGGTAAGATGGCCCTACCCTTTGACAAAGAGTTTGGTCTAAAAACCTCAAAATACTAGCCAATCCTGAGCTTGGTGTTATGTCCTACATAACTAGAACTTTCCCATATAGTTTCTATATTCTACATGTATGAAAATCCTGGAATAGCATGCTAAAAGGTAACACAATGAATTTATAGTGTAACCAGTGGCAAATTACACCACTCTGGCCAAAGTATTCATCACCCCTAATTCAGAATGGACGTCACACGCTCATCCACCATTCTAGCTCGATTTGTTATGATCATTCATAGTCCATGCATAGGCTATCACCTTCATTGGGTTTATCCTAATCCTAGGAATAAAACCTATATACACTTAGATTCACTATGACTTATATAGAAGGTAAAACAAGTGTCACCATAACCTAGCTTCACAAATTTAGCTTTAGCTATATAGACTCCACTCTATTGTAGTATTTAATACTGATATATATCCACTCACTCCTTAATGTGGAGTACGTACAAACACTCAAGAAATAGAGTTTCCAAAACTAGAAACAAGTAACTTTGAATTTCACACAGGATGAAAATAACCTTTCCCTAGTAACATATCTCGTATTCCAATCAGAAAAAGCTAAACATAGAATCTTTCCAAATACATTCAAAGCATAAAAGAGTAAGATTCAACATGCTTTTATATGCAAAGCTCCAATTTGAACTAAATTCTTTCCAAGCTTAGCCTCCTCAAATCAGCTTACAACTTAGCAACTATCACTTTCACTCTTCCCAAATTCTCTTACAAAATCTCTCACTAAATCTCTTGCAAAACTCCTCACTAAATCTCTCACAAAACTTAGAAGAACAAAGCAATAATTTAGAAAATAACAACAAGAATGGAGATATGCGTCCTTTTGAGGTAAAGAGCACCTCTATTTATACACAAAAATCGGAAACTAAAGGCTATAAATAGGGTAATAGAATTGACACTTCTTAGCTCAAATGGTTCAACTTAGCAAGGTAAAGAAAAGGAGGAAAATTTACAAACTAAGACTCAACAATATTGCATAACTAGTCACTTCTATCATTCACAACAAGAATATCATTCAGAAATGCAAGGTAATTATTCTCATAGGTCAACTCTCTCTATGCTATCTTTTATTTGACTAATTATCTCATTCTTATTTGGCCTCCATCGCTAGACAGAGTTCACAGAACAAACTTCTAAAGGAATGCAATTATTCATAATTTGGCGCCATATAAACATCATGCGTGCTATTTTGGTGTTTCAATTCAAAGACCAAGTCAAAGCTTGTTAATTCATTTTAGATTGCTTTTAAAACATTTGACTATGTCTTGCAAATCATTTCCACATGCTTTACATAATGTTGCATGTATTTTACAGAACATGTTAATACTTTATGAAATGCTCATAGTGTTGCCATATTATGCACTATCCATTAATTGTTGCGCTTTACATTATACATATATGATATGTGCTTTACATTATAACATGCACTTTAATATATAATCAATGCTAATTAAACATTATAATATATATAGTATATATCTAATATACATATATATATAGCATTAAATATTATTATATATATGTATATATATTGACTTTTATGTTAATAAAATGCGTCATTCGATATTCAAATGCATATTCTTATATTTATTTATTTCCAAAATAATATCCCACATGTATATATATAGATATATACATATTTTAGTGTAGGAAAATGCATCCCTTTACATTTTCACAAATCCCTTTACATTTTCACACTCGTTTGGGCCCTCCTTGCTAAAATTGGGCTTCTTTATGCCTTATTTGGTCCTATTTTGCGTCCACAAGCCTAATTAAATGCATTTATCTGAGGATAATCCCAAAATTTAATAAATGAAAAATCATGATTCAATGTTTGAGGTTGTGCTCCAGATCTAGTGATTTGGGAATCATATACCACCTTAGGCATATGGGTCCCACCTAGGTTTCGGGGCCTGATTTTAAACATTGCATTAAACAAGACATTTCTTGAAGTTTTTGGCCTGTGTTTAAGACACTGGGACTCATACGCCCAAGGTGGCATATGAGTCCCACCTTAACCAATACCTATTTTAAATCAAATTCTTGGCAGGATTTTATTCTCCTAGATCTGATGTCGGCTTATAGTGTTGTAATTTCAGGAAATTTGGCATAAACAAGTATAAATACAAGGTTATTTCACATATTTTCTCCTAGCAAGATCTAAGCTTTCAAGCATTTGAGCATTATAACAAACTTATGATTAAGAGAGTATTCAAGAGCATTCAAGAGCTGATTATCAAGCATTTCATAGCATCAATTCAAGATTCAAGCATCATGTCAAAGTCTTCATGTATCATGTGTGTTTTTGAGCTAACATTTGTGATGTAGGTTTTCTTGATTCAAGCAAGCATTAAAGATCAAGCTTCAAGCATTTCCAATTATAGGACCATAGCCCGTAAAGATAGTTTCACCCGTAGTTTACTCAACACCCGTAACATGACCAGTTAATCTTGTTCGATATCGATAGCTTGTTGTAGAACCATTTATAGAACCATTTATAGAGCCATTTAATACAAGTTTGTAGCCTTTATTTCAAGGGTTTGGTGAGTTGCAACATTACATTTGTTCATTCATCAATCCTTCATGCTATTTCATTTCATTTAAGGTTTAATTACCAAAAAAGAGTTTGACCAAGGCAATTCCCTAAAACATCATTTTTCCCTCTTCATGTGATTGAAAATTTAGGTGAATTGGATCTTGAAGATCCTTTGAAGACAAAGTTACAAGATTGAAGAGAGTTGTCAAAGTTGTCAAGAAGTTGTCATCTTCACGAAAACTCACCTACAGGCTAGAATTCAGACTTTTAGACTTGGAGATCAGGCAAGACGGAAGCTACAGAAGACCTCTTGAGGCTACAAAAGTTTCAGTCAAACCCTAATACTAGGACTAAATCGCCACCTTGGGTGTATGAGTGCCAATATACCCATTTTCAACAGTTTTTTGTAGATCCTAATTTTCTAGCAAAAAAATTCTAGATTCAGCCCAAAAACCTTAAATTGGGACTAAATCACCCAGCCTTGTGTATGAGTCCTAGTGCACTTCAGGAACAACATTTTTTAGAGTTTTTAGATCTTGTTTAGACATCTCCTATCCTCTAGGTACTTTTTTGTTTCTCTCTGTTTAGCTATCTGATTTCATGTTTTAAGTTTCTAGGGTTTAGTGCATTAAGGTTTGAATTTCTCCTTTGAAGCTTCATTTCAATGGTGAACCCCATTTTTAATCACACCTAAGGAAACCTTGTAGCATCCCCTTCCCTTAATTAAGTCACTTGTTTGAGGGATCTCTAGGGTTTCCTAATGAACTAAGAGTGAAATAGGTCCTAACCCCCTTAATTTCCATCTCCCAAAAGGTAGATACACCTATTTCCTTCAATTCATTTTGGTGAACCTGACGTTTGGACCCTTTAGTTCTAATTTAGAGAACATTATAGTCCTAGATTTAGCTTACATTAACTTTGCATTAGATCTTTCATTAGTTAATTTTCATTTAGGGCTTCTAAATATTGCATTAGTGAAAAGTGCATATAGGTTGCATTTTTGCATCTTGCATCATTTAATTTAACTAAAAATCTATAATTGCAAACAATCAAGCCAACATGCAAGTTAGAAACCTTAGAATCAACTCAGAATTTGTTGAATTTAGTCTAAAAGCCCTAATTTGGGACTCATTCGACCATCTGGGCGATTTAGTCCTGGTATAGGTCTTTGCTCTTGCTTTCTAGGAATTTTGTGTTGTGTGTTTTTCACTAACTAAACTTGTCAACAACCCTAACTAGGACTCATTCACCCATCTGGGTGATTTAATCTTGTATCAAGTCTGCATCTACATTTTATAGCACTAAGAACCTCATTTTTGTGCTTCTATTTGTTGAGTTCCTATTTCATCCATTTCATTGGATCTAGCTTAATTTGGTTTCTTTTCAAGTGCATTTATAAACATAAGAATTTGAATTAAAGTATATCATTTATCTTGTGTTCATTACATTTATCTTGCATTCATTAATTGTCCTTTATGTGAGCTTTACAAATTGGTGTCCTATTGCTAATACTATAGTGAGACATAGGTCGAGACTCATGTCATCCCACGATAACACACTCATCGTGGATCTTAGGTTATCTAGCTCTTTCACTCATAGTGTTGACACTAGTTCACTAGGTATGGACCATACCCTTGACAATTCTTTACCTTCAAGTAGTATGATAAGTGTTGAAACAATGGTTGCTAGTGTCCCTCAAGAAAACATAATCCAAATCCATGAAGAATTGGGAAAACCTACAAAACCTAGTGAGTACTGAAAATATTTTCAACACTACTATTCCTACCATAAATAACATACACCACATGATTGAAAGTGAAAAAGGAATAGAGATTGCCCGTAACTTAGCTAAGATTTTTGGAAAAATCTTACCTCAACGACTAGTTGTGCTCAAACTTCGAACAATACTCAAAGTCAAGGAGGAACCCAAATTCCTCCTCCTACAACCATTGCCTCTATTCACACCTATACCAACCCTCAAGTTACCACAATGATGCAACCTACTAGTAATGCCATTCCTACCTTGGGTATTTCCACTAGTAATCCTTGTACCTTTGTGGCATCTCATGTCATATCTCCTACCACTTTACCTCCCATAAGTATACCATTCACTTCCCCCTCAAACACATATAGACCTCCACATCAAAACACAACCAACGATGATGTCCTTAACCAACTCTTGCAAAATGTTTCATCCCTTCAACAAAAAATTCCCACCATAAACCAAATTCAAAATGGCCAACCTTCGTACTATGTCAAAAGCAATCCCTTATCCTTGGATATATTAAGAACATCGATACCACAAGGTATAAAGATTCCTAGGTTTGAGAAATATGGAGGGAAAGGAGATTCTTCTAACCATGTTTCCGCTTACACCACCTTATGCAATGATTTTGTCCTTAAAGATAAGCTCTTGGCTCAAACTTTTCCCTAGGTCCTTGAAATATACTGCTTTAGAATGGTTTTCCTCATTACCAAATAACTCAATTCATTCATTCAATGAACTTGTTGAGGCCTTTATTAATCATTTCCAAGTGCACATGACCCTTAAGATGACATTAGTTGATTTGATGAGAAGTAAGCAAAAGGATGATGAAAAGGTTATTGACTTCATTTCACACTACCAATTGCTTTATTCCCAAATCAACATAAAAATTCTCGATCCTCACCTTTAACGAATGTTCATTGAGAACTTACAAACTAAGATACAAGATAAGCTTGGCATGATGAAATTCCCATCCTTCATACACTTGTGTACTGCCCTTCGTGATTATCAAAACTCGGTTAGTAGTCGTGAAACAAAACCTGCCTCTAGCCATCCCGAAAAGTCTGAATCTGCAAATCAAAACAATTATCAACCTTTTAGGAAATAGAATAAAGGATTCCTTCAAATAAATCCCCCTCAATCAACCCAACATGGCTGCTATAAAGAAGACAAGTCCTTTTACATTTGGGGATCTGAAAAGACAATTTACTCCCTTATGCGATACCCTCCATAACACCATGTTACAACTTCTAGAAAAGAACTTGATTTCCTTACCTACCATTAGAACTCTTGATCCTAATAAGCCATTACCTCTGAACTTTAGATCAAATTCCTATTGTCATTTTCATCAGAAAAATGGATATGATACAAAACATTGTAAGTGTCTTAAACATCTTGTGCAATACCTCATTGATTCCAATCATATTCAAATTGGTGGTGTCAATGATCAAGGTAATAAGTTTGTTGCCCCTTCCAACCAAAACTTGCAAATATTTACCAACCCCATGCCAAATCATAATATTTCATTTGTCAAAGCTAGTGAAACTAAGAATGATGTGATGAATGTTGACATAGATGATGACAACATGGATACTAATGAACAAAGTCCTATGGATAGTATGGTTGGATTGATCAAAATTCAACCTCATAAGGGCCGAACTAACATGCCTCTTGAAATTGATTTCCCATCACAAGATATAATCAAAAAGGCACCTGATGGTCCTCTTTACATAGTCGATCGAATCAATGATAAGCCCACTAATGGGATATTAATTGATCTTCTTTATGGAGAGAATGTGATTACTGAGGAATTATTTTGCATGAACTCTATCAAGAAACATATGACAAACCGAAAGCATGGATAAAAACACATAATGATTTTGCTTGCCCTATGATTGGTTCGATCATCCTTACTTTAAAGGTAGGATCAAAACAATTAGATGTCTCATTCTTCGTCATCCTGACATCAGATCAATTCCATGTGAAGCTTGGATAATCCATGGCTACGCTCCATGGAATCCATCCCATCGGTTGTGCATAAATGCTTAAAATTTCCCTTTGACAATGAAATCTTTACTGTGCACCATAGTGGCTTTAATCCTGTGTCTTCCCGTGGGAATTTTTCATTGGATTTCTTTTGGCTTGAGCCTATTGAACCTATTAGACCTCGTGAAGACTTATTTCTCAAATCCTATCAAAATTTTAAGGAAAAACACAACAAAACTATCCCTTCAAAACATGCCTCAACCCATGATTGAGCCTCTTATCCTTGAATAAACCATGATAGAACCAAAAACCATTCCAAATAACTAAGACCAACCTAAGACAAATCCTTTACCTGTCTCTTACAAAAGACCAAGAGACAACCAAAACAATCTTGTTGCGCTTCCTAAGATAAAACAAGTTTATAAAGCCAAAGAGAAAGTGGTTGAACAACCTCCCATGGTTCCTTTCGTTCCTCCCTTAAAGGAAGAAAAGAAACATATGGTTTATAAACCTGCTCCTACATAAACACAACTTTAAAATCATGCCAAAAGAAACAAAAATGATAGAGTGTAGGCGTAGATGTCATGCTATTGCTCTAAGGTTAAATGAAGAGAACAACAAATAAAATCAACATCCAAACTTGATTGAAGCAATACACGAGGAGTCTCCCTCTTTTCCACAACAAAAAGATCCTATATCATAACCACAACAAGGACTAGCACCTTATTTGGACATTATCATTCAACCTACCATTGTTATTAACTTAGACGATGATGATGATATTACTAAAATTGATGAAGTGTGTAATGAATTGAATACATTTTTTTCCTCTTTTATGAGCTTAAATGACAATTCTCCTAAGAAGAGTGTTGAACTTGGTGCTTCCCCTAGTTTGGCACTTTTTTTTGTCCCTTTGGCTAGTTTTTTTCCTTCTAAATATGATGAACAATATTGGGATGCAGATGATTGCTATAGGTTGACTCGCATGTGCCTTACTGGTCTTTTGCATTGTTTTCTTTTTCATGTTATGTGAAGTGATTGCATGTGCATAATGTGATCTCCATGTACTATTCTGTTTGATGTATATCTCTCTTTATGACATTCCTCTATTCGTATCTACATTCTTCTCTATGTTGTAAACCTTAATCTTTTATTTGTATTTTTTTTTCCTTTTGGGGATGACACTAGGCGTTGAGACATTTAAGTATCTTCCATGTTGACCCAAAATATTATCCTTAATCTTTTCTTTGTCTTGTGTTTTCCTTTTGGGGATGACGCAAGGCATCAAGACATTTAGGTCTCTTCCATGTTGACCCAAAATATTTTCTTTGTTTTCGCTCTCTTTATGTCATTCTTCCTTTTTCCATGATTATTTGGGGAATGATGACATTTCTGAGATCTATAACAACATTGTAGCAAAGACATACTAACCTCGAATCTATGGATCCCTTATGTGATTTTGGAATTCCATTTTGGTGGCAACCCCTTTTTCATGATGTAGCTTTATTTGGAAACATATGAATTGGCATAGGGATTTCCAAATAAGTTCTCATGTCCTCTTTATTGTTAGCATTTATCATTTGCTACTTTAAAGTAATTGCTCACAACATGGTGTTTAGCAATTTCTTTAAAGTGGGGGCATACATTGGCATTATTATTTTGCATTTGAATTACAACTCATATTTCAATGTGTGGTCTTCTTACTTCATGTGATGCATTTTTATCTTTTTGGTTACATTGGGTGTGATTTCCTTCAAGAGCGTGATCTCTCTTAGCATATTATATTCCTCTTAGTGGCTTGATGCGACACACTGCATCCCCTAAGTTGTGAATATTCTATTATTTGATTGGTCCTCTCTTGGAGACATTAGGTATGATGTTCCCTAAGTTAATACCTTACATGAACTAATAAAATCCCCTTTGAACATACCTTACACTATTTTTCATTTACAATAATTGTTCTATGGCCACCTTGCATAACACACTTTTCTTGCCTGTGGCGCCATCCTATTTGTTCATGGGTGTCAAGCATATGAAGTTTTGCTTGCCTCATGAGTCTTTCTATTCATGTTGTGTGGCACCTTATCAAATTTATTAGGAGGTATAGCTTTGGTACGGTTAGTGTATGGGAGCTAAACTTATGACTTTCCCATAGCCACTTCTTGTGTGTGTGGGTGCACACAAATCATGTGTGTATGTGTCTCACCTCTCTAGGGGCTGACCTAGTGGATGACCTGAGGTTTCAATAGCCCTCGTGAGTGTGCATTTGGTTTTCATAGTGGAAATCATGTTCCACTTGTAAATGTTTTTTGGACAAACAACTAAGGCTTGATCCACATCGTGTTGGACAAATAGTCGAGGCTTGATCCACCCCTCTTTTTCTTTTTCTTGCTTCTTTATGTCTTTGGAAATGCATGCTTGTATCTTGTTGTTGCTTCATACATCATTCACATGTGTGTTCTTTTGTGCCTATGTTGGTTTTCCATAGGATCTTTATCGTGGCGGATTGATCATCCCTCTTGATTGTTGTTGTCCTATCTCACTAGCACTGGTGCACTTGGACCCCTCTTGATGCGAATTTGTCTACTTTAGTGTGAGTTTGATGCAAGGTCATTCTCTGATTAAAGTGGGGGCTAAATATAGTGTAGGAAAATGTATCCCTTTACATTTTCACACTTTTTTGGGCCCTTCCTACTAAAATTAGGCTTCTTTATGCCTTATTTGGTCCTATTTTGCATCCACAAGTCTAATTACATGCATTTTTCTAAGGATAATCCCGACTTTTAATAAATGACAAATCACGATTCAATGTTTGAGGTTGTGTGTTCTAGATCTAGTGATTTGAGGCTCATACACCACTTTGGGCGTATGGGTCCCACCTAGGTTTTGGGACCTAATTTTAAACATTGCATTAAATAAGACATTTCTCAAAGTTTGTGTCTCATGTTTAAGACATTGGGACTCATACGCCCAAGGTAGCATATGAGTCCTGCCTTAACTAGGACCTATTTTAAATCAAATTCTTGGCAAGATTTTATTCTCCTAGATCTGATGTTGGCTTGTAGTGTTGTAATTTTGGGAAATTTGGTATAAACAAGTATAAATACAAGGTCATTTCACATATTTTCTCCTAACAAGATCTAAGCTTTCAAGCATTCAAGCATTATAGAAAACTTATGATCAAGAGTGTATTCAAGAGCATTCAAGAACTAATTATCAAGAATTTTGGAGCATCAATTCAAGATTCAAGTGCATCATGTGTGTTTTTGAGCTAACATTTGTGATGTAGGTTTTCATGATTCAAGCAAGCATTCAAGATCAAGTTTCAAGAATTCAATCAAGAGTCAAGATCCACATCCATTGGAGCCATTTCACACAAGTTTGCAGCCTTTATCTCAAGGGTTTGGTGAGTTGCAACATTACATTTTTCCATTCATCATTCCTTCATGCTATTTCATTTCATTTCAAGGTTTAATTACCAAAACGGGGTTTGACCAAGGAAAACCCCTATTCCCTAACACACCAAAATTTTTCCCTCTTCATGTGTGATTGTAGATTTAGGTGAATTGGAGCTTGAAGATCCTTTGAAGAAAAAGTTGCAAGATTAAAGAGAGTTGTCAAAGTTTTCAAGAAGTTATCATCTTCACTGAAACTCAACTACAGGCTAAAATTTAGACTTTCATACTCAGAGATCGAACAAGACGAAAGCTACGAAAGACCTCTTGAGGCTACAAAAGTTTCAATAAAACCCTAATATTGGGACTAAATTTCCACCTTGGGTGTATGAGTCCCAGTATACCCATTTTTTGTAGTTTTTTGTAGATCCTAATTTTCCAGCAACAAATTCTAGATTCAACCCAGAAACCCTAAACTAGGACTAAATCACCCAACTTGGTGTATGAGTCCTAGTGCACTTCAAGAACAATTTTTTATAGAGTTTTTAGATCTTGTTTAGAAATCTCCCATCCTCCAAGTACTTTTTTTGTTTCTCTTTGTTTAGTTATCTGATTTCATGTTTTAAGTTTCTAGGGTTTAGTGCATTAGGTTTTTCATTTCTCCTTTGAAGCTTCATTTTAATGGTGAACCCCCTTTTTAATCATGCCTAAGGAAAGCTTGTAGCAGCCTCTTACCTTAATTAATTAACTTGTTTGAGGGATCTCTAGGGTTTCCTAATGAACTAAGAGTGAAATAGGTCATAACCCCCTTTAGTTCCATCTCCTAGAAGGTAGACACACCTATTTCCTTCGGTTCATTAATGTATTTATATATATATTAATACACTTGTATGGATGTTTCCATTATGTTGTTACATACATGTGTATCAACATATATATATATACACACACACACATAATATATAACATTGACTCCAAATATTTTAAACATAAACAATTGCAATAACATCGACTAAAATATATACACAATATATATACATACATATATTTTTTACCTTGTCCATTCGATGTTCCCATGCATATGGGTAATCCACCCATAATCATGTGTAGATACGTCTATCTACGTATACTTATGTATGTATTTACTCATGTATATGAGTTCATCGTAGACACGTATATATGTATGTATATATACATCCTATGTATATATCTCGTTGATTATAATATAAACTCGTAAAGAAGTACTCATAGATACAAAGGAACTCAAACAATTAAATCAAGAATGATTTCAAAATTGAACCATTACCTCTCCTAATTCATGCACAACCAAACTAAGGTATCTTACCTTTTTCCTGTAACTATTGACTTGAATTGACCAATCTAAAAGTGGGTGTGTGAAAGCTCAGTTAGGCTCATTAAGGGTTATCAAACCAAAACTCTTCTCCTGGGTGATATTTCCCCTCCCTTTTGGAGGTGTGGACCTATACCTACAACCAATTTGGCACATTTACAATAGTAGTTAGTTGATCACAAATCAATCATTTATATCATATATTCCATAGTCAGAATTAGTACATATATATAACATCAATTTGAATCAACCATGTATTCATTATATTTCCAATGATATATAAACAAAGTAAAAACACATATATTTCCATCAAAGTTACAAACAAACACATATATTCAAGTACTTCATCTAGCTTGGTAATAGTAATTAGGTAAATACTCAACGGGGTGTAACATATTCCCCCCTTATGAATCATCATCCCCAATGATCTTTAATAGTAGACATAGATATTATGAATAAAACATAACACAAATTTATTGTTTTCAATAACTCTCAAAAGCATGTTAAACATGTGGAAAGTATTTCTCTATTTCAGCATAGTCTTCCCAAGTGGCAAAATCTTCTGCATATTGGTTTCACTAGAATTTGCACTGCAGAACTTCTTTGTTACATAAGTGGAGATTACATGTTCTGAGCACCTTGATAAGTTCGATTGTTACCAATCTTGGGTCTTGTAACTATAAAGCATTCCAATCAATGACATTATTATCACCTGGTATATACTTCTTTAGGTATGAGACATGAAATACATTATGCATACAGGCAAGAGTTGGTGGCAATGCAAGTTAGTAAGCTACAAGGTTTACTTCCTCAAGAACCTCAAATGGACCTACATAGCACATAGCTAGTTTGGATAACTTTCCAAAATTGATGTAACTCTTATGAGGTTTTACTCTCAATAACACCTTTTCTCCTACTTCAAATTTTTTGGATACCTGCTTAGAATTTGCATAACTTTTCTGTCTATCATTGGCTTCTGCTAGCCTTTGCTTGATAATTCCAACTTTCTCTTCCATTTCTGACAACATCTCTAGTCCAAGACTTATCCTATCCTCAAGCTTGTCCTAGCTTATAGGAGTTTGACATTTTCGACCATACAATGCTTCAAAAGGAGCCATCTTAATCATAGAATGATAGGAATTGTTATATGAAAACTCCACTAAAGTCAAGTAATCTTCCCATTTGTATTGTTGATCCATGCAATACATTCTTAGTAGGTCTTCTAGCACTTGGTTCACCCTTTCATTTGTCCCATTTTTCTCTGGATGATATGCAAAACTTATGTTCAATTGAGTTCCAAGTGAGGAAACAAAGTTTTCCAAAACCTAGATGTCACATGAGCATGCTATGACAGGAGCTCCATCTATTAAATTTCCAGGAATAAAATGTGCTACATTGGTAAGCTTGTCTACTACTACCAAAATGTCATTATGCTTATTCCTTGACATACAAAGACCCTACACAAAGTCCATACTAATAACTTTCCACTTACTCTAGGAACATGATGAGGATACAAAATACTTACTGGGTGATGGTGTTCAACTTTCACCCTTTGAAACTCTAAGCATCTTATTACAAATATAGCAACGTCTCCTTTCATCCCTTTCTAGAAATATAATGGCTTTACATCAGTCAAAATCTTAGTCACACCTAGATGTCTTGAGTATGGTTCTTCACGTACTTCTTTCCACACCAGATTCCTTAATTCTTCAAAATTAGGCACATAAATTATTCCTTTAAACCTTAGTAATCCATTAGGTTCAAAGTGAAATATTCGTACCTTGCATCTTGTAGATTATCTGAGAGTGATTTCTTAACTTGCTCATAGTACTCGTCACCCTTGGATTCTACAATACTTGTCCCTTAAATTCGATTTGAATGGATACGATTGAGGTGATATGCCTTCTACGACTTAGGGCATCAACAACCCAATTCTCTTTTCCCTTGATGTAGTTGATATTGAAGTCATAATCAAATATCAACTCTAACCACCTCAGTTTTTGTGTATTCAGATTGGGTTGGGTAAACAAATACTTCAAATTGCGGTGATCAATATTTAGTTCAAATGGATTTCTCAACAGATAGTGCCTCCACATTTATAATGCATAGACAATTGTTGCTAAATATAAATCATGTGATGCATAATTTTGTTCGTAGGGCTTCAACTTCCTTGATTCATATGCTATGACCTACCCTTCTTGCATCAATACTCCACCTATCCCTTCTCCCAACACATCCATGATGACACTAAAGTCACCCTCCGGATCCGGTACTTTCAATATCAGAGTCGTAGTCAACTTCTCCTTGAGTAGATCAAATGCAACTTGAAATTTTTTCGTCCACTCAAACTTCTTCCCTTTCCTTTGCAATGAAGTAATAGGAAAAGCTATCCTGAAATTTTTTACAATAAAATTTTGATAGTAGCCAACCAAACCCATGAAACTTCTAACTTCAGGTACGTTCTTAGGTACTAGCCATTCTAGCACCGCTTTTATTTTAGTTGGATCCACTGAAATTCCCTCAACTGAAATCACATGACCCAGATAGTACACTTTCTTTTGAAAGAAGGTACACTTAGAGATTTTTCCATACAACTTATGCTCTCTTAACCGCTGGAGAACTATCTCTAAATTTTTATAATGATCCTCTTCATTCTTGGAATAAATTAGGATATCATCCAAGAAAACCAAAACAAACCTATCCAAGCAGTCCCTAAATACATTGTTCATTAGGTTCATAAATGTTGCAAATGCATTAGTAAGTCCAAAAGGTAGGATTGTGAACTTGTAATTCTCGTATCTAGTTCTAAAGGTAGTCTTGAAAATTTCATCTTTGATTCTTAGTTGATGGTAACCTAATTGTAAATCATTTTTTAAAAACATAGCCACTCCTCGCATCTAATTGAAAAGATCATCGGTACGTGGAAATGGATGCTTATTATTTATTGTAGCTTTGTTAGGCATCTAATAATTAAGACACAAGCACAATGTACCATCCTTCTTCATGAAGATCACCGATGCTCCCCAGGGTGAAACACTGGGTCTTATCTATCCCTTTGATAACAACTCCTCTAATTGTGCCTTGAGTTCCATTAATTCCATAGTAATCATTCTATAGGGCACCTTGGATATAGGTTTCGAGCCTGGTAGTATGTTGATGGAGAAATCAAACACCCTCTTGGGAGGCAATCTAGGTAATTCATCTGGAAATAGATCCACAAATTTCCTTAAGATGGGATATTTCTCCATATATGTTTCTCTAGATTCCACCATTTCACCTTCTTCAACCTCTTGAGAATCTTGCGGTTCACAATACATGGAATTATCTTGAGGAGTAACTTCCTTGAATTCTTCTATTTTAACTACAAAGAATTGGCAACCTTTCTTTTTACCATAAGCATTTGCATGAAAAAAATTTGTTGCAACTTGATTTCTCTTGGTGTTCCTTGCAACGTCACCCAATAACCTAGATCATCTAAACACTCATCTACTTTGGAATGGAAATCTTCTTTGGCTCTATGTTTCCATAGCCAATTCATTCCTAGAATGACATCATAAGATC
This sequence comes from Sequoia sempervirens, assembly GCA_007258455.2. Taxonomy (NCBI): domain Eukaryota; kingdom Viridiplantae; phylum Streptophyta; class Pinopsida; order Cupressales; family Cupressaceae; genus Sequoia; species Sequoia sempervirens. Next base: position 22,477 of record VDFB02382896.1, read on the forward strand.
CTAGGGGTACTATGTACAAGTTTACTTCAGTTGAGAAACTTTAAGGAAGTTCTAACTTGGCTTCAAACAAGCATTGCTTCATTGTTGCTCTTGTCTGGTTTGCATACTCTACAACTCAATAATTCTCCATAAAAATAGCCTTTCTAGAAATTTGATTAGCTACTCTAGGTGAAACAAAGTTTTTTGTGGCTCCAGTATCAATAAGTATAGAAATAGTTATACCAAACAAAATACCTGGAGTTTCCACTAGCATGACTTGATATTCTTCTTGCCAATTGTCCAAGGCTGCATGGATCTTTTGCTAGAATGTAGTTTGTTGTGGATAAAGAGAATTTCCATGCGATTGAGATCTTGAAGGTTTTTTGGGGCATTGAATAGCATAATTATCCCCTCCATAAGTAAAGCATCCTTTCAATGGTTCTTTCCTTTTTATAGACTTGTCAGAATTACTAATATTTCCTCCAACACTATTGAAATTGTTGTTGTTTCCTCAATGATCTCTCTTTGGTTCATTCTAGTTGTTATGAGATCCTTTCCCCCCTTGCCTTTGAGAATCTTACACTCCATTAGAATTCTTTGGAGTTTGATTAGCTTGAGACCCACCAAACTTCTTTCTGTTCTTATTCTCTCGGTAGATAGAGATGACTTTGAGCTTTTTCTCTTGCTTTCTTTCCTTTTCCTATACTAGATCCATAGTGTCCAGACCATGTACATCCACCTCACCACCTATTGAGCCATTTAGTCCCATGATGAACTTCCTAATTCAAAATTATTCATCCTTCTGGTACATTTGCATGTACTTTAGAAGATGAGTGAACTCCTAGTATTCGTTTACCGACATATCACCTTGTTTTAAATTTTGGAAATCAGTGAGCTTTTGGTCATAAAAGAGTTGGGGTAGCCATCTTTTCCGAAATATGTCTACAAACTCATTCCAAGTTAAATTTAGGGAACTAAGACCAAGTTCCATCTTTTTGTTCATCCACCAATTAGAGGCTTCTCCAACTAACTGGAAGGAACCCCAAACAACTTTGGTGACCTCAAAATAGTTTATGATTTCAAAATATTTTTCCATTTGTATTAACCAAGCCTCAGCCTCATCTTCACTAGTGCTTCCCTCAATTTTTTTTGGGTAACTTTTCTCATATCCCTAGACAACTCAATTTCCACACATTTTATTTTGCTACTTTTAGACTTGGATTGAGATTCATCTTCCCTATGTTGAATTGATTGAGTATGATCTTGAGAATTCTCTCCTTCATCCTCATTAGACATTTCTTCCTTATTATTAATTGGTACTTCCTACTCTTCTCTTTCTTATCCCTTCACTTCTTGTTTAAGGTTTTCTATCCTTGCCCTAGTTTCATCCATGATGACCAAAATGTGGTCCAACTTTGTTTCAGTATTATCTGGACCTTGTCTAATTTCTTGAATTTCTCCAAGAATAGTCCTTGTTTTCACCATCCTTTCAAGAAAAGGGTATACCTGAAGGTTCATCTATATTAGATCCTATCACGGTTTACTTAACATTTTAGGAAATATTCTGAAAGAGCAAACATTCACATATAAGAAATTCTATTGAAGATGTTGCTCACAAGTTTTGATATATAAAATAACTTCATTTATTCATAGGGATTTCAATATCCTTTAATTTACATTGAATGAATATTTAGGTAATCAAGAGGAGAGTATCCATTGGATTCACTCTCAGATACATAGATAAATGGTGTATACCCCTCAAATTTTTTCTCATATCTAATTTGTTCTTCTTTATCTCAAAAAGGATAGTATCCCTCAAATTTATCTTGCGATACATAATTTTGAGGTACATAACCCTCTGACTCGCCACTTGAGGCTATTATAATTATTTTAGCCATGGTTAAAACACGAGGGTCCCTAAACAACATTGTTTGACTAACACTACATTATGAGGGTATATCTCTAGAAAGTGATAATGAGTTTAATTTTGCTAGAGAGACAAGAGGTAAATGGTTGAAGTTGGATTCATCTCTCATCCTTCTCTTCTCTTTGCTAATTCATGATAGAGAGTGACTTTTTGTCTTAGTATCACTTAGCTAGATGGTGTTGTCATAGTTAGTTCCCTCTATGGTATGAACAAGGGCTTTCTTTTCCTTCTTGGCCCTTAGGTAGCCCTCATTCTCGATTACTGACTTTATTGTAGTTAACCTAAGAGGCACCATCCTGGCACAATAATTTCCAAACATTAGAATCATATAATGTTGGAAGGGAAAACATAGTGAGCACATAGGTTCTAGAGCTAAACCTGGTAGCTCTGATACCATGTGTAACATGCCCATTGCTCTACTTAATGATTTCTCCTATATTTTACTAGAATTGAATAATCTAAATTTCCAAACACATAGCGATAAAAGAATTCTTTTCAAAATAAGATAAGATGCAAATTTGATATAGCAGTAATTCATCTTTCTCATTTCATTCAATGAAATGTTACAATATTTCCAAAGAAATGATTTCATAAACAAGATACAAAATACATTTTCCATCTTTCATAGAAATAGATACATGATACATACATAACTCATCTAAGCGGCATTGACACTAGAAATACAAATGATAAAGGAAATCCCCTACAGATCTTGGCTTGTCGACTGAGAGGAGAAGCATCACTCAAGCGCTTTTCTTCCATCCATAGACTTATTGAAATCTCCCACACATCTTCCACATATGGTAAGATGGCCCTACCCTTCAATGAAGAGTTTGGTCCATAAACCTCAAAATACTAGCCAATATTGAGCTTGGTGTTGCGTCCTACATAACTAGAACTTTCCCATACAGTGTCTATATTTTGTGTATGACAATATTGGACTAGCATGCTAAAAGGTAACACAATGAACTGACAGTGTAACTAGAGGAAAATTACACCACTTTGGCCAAAGTATTCATCACCCCTAATTCAAAATGGACATCACACACTCGTCCACCATTCTATCTCAATTTGTTATGATCATTCATATTCCATGCATAGGCTATCCCCTTCATTGGATTTAACCTAATCCCAAGAATATAATCTATATACACTTAGATTCACTATGAATTATCTAAAAGGTAAAATGAGTGTCACAATAACCTATCTCCACAAATTTAGCTGTAGCTATATTGACTCCACTCTATTGTAGCATTTAATAATTATATATATATATACACACACACTCACTCCTTAATATGGAGTACGTACTATCGACCGAGAATACTAGTATGGGTTGATCACGCTTGATCCACGATGAATTGAAGCATAACATAGCCACTAATACTCAATCTTCAAACAAGATCATTCAAATTAAAGATAAACTAAACATTTATTGAAATGATGCAATCTAAATATAAAAACATTGAAATGTCTATTCTACCCCATTTGAAACTTATCTTGTTTTGGAATTGGTGTCGTGTTGATGTGGAACAACAACCCTTTCCCAATCTTGTGATCAGTGAGCTTGTTTCAATCAATTCTATTGAAGAGAATTAAAGAAACTATTGTGATAAATGGATGAAAACATGATTTATGCTAAATTAAACATGATGCAAGATAAATTAACATGATTTTATGCTAAAATTGATCTAAATTTGTAATTTCTAAGCTAATCTGAGCTAATTTTAAGCTAAGAGATTCAAACCCTAATTTATAAAAAATCTAAGATAGATACATGGAAGCCATTAATGGAAGCTTAAAGCTAATAATCAACTAAAAATGAACTAAAATATGCTAAATGTGAGTAAAGTATGAGTGTGAGTGTGAGTGAATTCAACATCATAAGTTTGCAATTGAAAGATGGATCTATTTGTCTCCAAATAGTGTTTTATTTATAGGAAAACAAATGAGAAATGGAGGGTTGATATCAAAAATGTTAATCAACGATCAAGGATGGAGGAAAACAGGAGGCATGGATCATGGATTCTCATCAATGGGTGAGAATGCAAGATGAGACTTAATCAAGGGTTCTCATTCCTTCCAAACAAGCACACTTTTGACCTATTCAAGAGGTCAAAAGTTAACTTGCTCAAGAGGTTTCAAGTTTAGCTAGCTCAAGAAGCCAAGTGAGAACATTCCCTTTTTCAAGTGATTAGAGGAGAAAGAATATTCTTTGGAATATTCATATGGGTGAGGAAAAAGGTTATTTAGTTAATTAAAACTAAATTTAATTATGCAAAGGGGGAATATTTTTTTAGAATATTCCTTTTCAAGTGGGAGGAATTGAATTAATTAGATAACTATTAATTAAATAAGGTTTAATCATACAATTAGGGGATTTAGAAGAATCTAAAATGATATTCATTAAATGAAATGATTTAATGAATGGGGGAAAGGTGAAATGATATTTAATTAAATGACTTAGGGTTATTTTAATTAAATAAGAAGACTTAGGGAATTAAATTAAATAGTTTGATTTATTTAATTTAACGAGACAAAATTTTAGCGTGAAAGGGGTGAATTAACCCGATTTGATGAATTAGGTTAATAAATGAAAATGGTGCAATTAAGTAAATAGCTAGGCTAATTTAATTAATTAAGTGGAAAGAGGACGGGTTTCAAAAGGAAATGATGTTAGTACACCTGATTTGAGTGTATGATATCATTCAGGGGGTGAAATCACAATATTGTGTCTCACTTTTTTCCCAAGATGGATATTTACATCAATATTTTTAACTGAATCTCCATTTGCTGAGACCTATAGCAGCTAAACCATTAAGAATTTCAAAATGGTGCAAACTAGTGATTTGTGAAAATTTTTGTGTAGATTCTAAATATATATTTTTAATTTTTTTTCCAAAATAAATCATGAATCTTTCAGCATCTCCTTTAATAACTAGTTTTGAAGAAAAAACATTTTAAAAAGTAGTGTTTGTGTCATAAAACATAACTTTTTTTCTATAAAGGATAAAATTCTAATTTTTGAAATATATATTCTCAACATCAATACGGAGGGAATGGATATTTTTTCATTATTTTTGGTTACATTTTTATTTTTTTTAAATTAATCTTTGAAGTCATTGTAAGTATAATTTGGACATGCATGTGTGCCATATAACATAACTTGTTATGTATATGTCAAAATTCTTTTTTTTGTTTTGTGAAACAAGAACATCAATATGGAGGGAATGGATATGTTTTGAATTTTTTTTACAATGTTTTACTATTTTTCAACCTCTACAGAACAAAGAGCTTGATGTTTGGAGAAA
>VDFB02382897.1:0-14574 GCA_007258455.2 Sequoia sempervirens
CTCTCTCCTTTTAGGTGAGAAACCCTAAGAGTGCAAGAGAAGTTCATAGCACCACAAAATTGATGGTTCATTCCCTAAATAAAATTAACATTTAAAGTTGGCCATAGTTGACCATCCTACTTCATGAAATATTTCACTCAAGGGATGATGAATAGTGAAGGATGGTAGAATCTATTTGAGTTGATAGTGAACCCCATAGCTTTCAGAGATCATCTACAACCAAAATTCATATCACATCTTAAGAGAAAAAGAAATGATTATGCTCATGCAACACTGAGAAGAGAACTAATCCATACAAACATCTTCTATATGTCTTTTGTATTGAAATTTGAATTGTAATTAAAGAGAATTATTACAAAGTACAAAATTAATTCTCATAAAAGAAAAATTGCAAACCCTAGATGAAGACTTGATTAGATTGTGACAAGCATCCTAATCGTATGTAATGAGATAACTTGAATTATAAATAGCCCAATTTAATAATAAAAATGTACTCCTAAGATTATTTTAAGTAATTAAAGTAATAAGGGACCTACTAATTAATTAATGACTAATTAATCATTAAGTGATTTCCTAATTACTCCAACACCTCCCCTTAAGATAAACCTAGGGAGAAACTAAACAATTGATAAAGGATATAATGATGGACACATGGATGGGTATCAACTATAAGGAATGATGAGGTACCCATGTATAAACAAATGAAATATCTCATAACCAAAGAAAAGGAGAAAACATGGGTAAAAACTCCTCTCCATAAGAGAGAAAATGAGAATAATTGCACTAGTGAAAGAACAATAGAAGGAGGACTCAATGTGACCCCCTAGGGGTTTCTTCTGTCACACAAGTACAATAGATGTCCCCCTAGTAGGAGAGAGGATATGAGGATATGAATACCCCCATAAATAAAGAACTCATGTGCCAATGTTGAACACCTAAGAAAAAAAATAATCCATTACTCAAAAAAAACATTTCTCTAGACTCAAGAAGAAACAAATACACAAGTGATTGAAGAAGTCATTCCCTAATGATTGAAGAATCAAGAATCCAAATTCAAATGATGTGTGTCTCTAAAAATTACTCATGTGTCCACATGTTAGAATGAGATGATCTGTCAATCTAGAAATGGGTGAAGATTGATATAGAATAACCTGAAAAGATTATAAAGATGATGGACCAACAATAACAATGTGGTTGTCAATAAAGATCCTTAAATTAATCCTCCAACTCTGCAATATGAGACTCTACAAAAAAGGATGATATGTTTGTAAGATACAAATCCCAAGTTGTCGTGATTGAAAGAAGATGAATGTCTTGTTGTATTAAACCAATAGGGGCCAAGTATGTGGTGTTTCCAAGCTAATCAGGAAAAATAGAAGATGGAGATTGCATCTCAATCTAAAGAGTGGGAACATGAAGACAAGTCTTTGAACTTGTGGAACATGTAATGCCTATGACATATTCAAGCTCCTCTAAAGTGTCATCATTAAAGGCTAGGTGATCTACATCTACAATAGGAATGAGACAATTTTTAGGAGGATCCTCTAGGTATAAATAGATATGAGGGTCTCCATGGATCTATCAAAGTCGATTTCAAAGTATGTGGGGACAATCAATGTCTGATAAAACACACATAGTGTCTTGATCAACACTAGAACAAATCACTTCTACAACATTATAACTATTAATACTCCTTGTTGATCTACTCCCTAGTGTTCCTAGTGTAAGTATGATTCCATATAGATAAGGAAAAATATCAATCCCCTTGAGACATGTGTCAAGATGTTATTTTTCCAAGACACATAGCTATCTTTTTCCAAGATGAACATAGAAGGATGAAAAAAAAACTCATGATACATCCTCAAATGAAAAAATTGGAAATTGATCAATACATGTTAAGTAGATCAAATGAAGCCATTTCACACAAAAAATAATTTCCAAGTTTCAAGATGTTCATGTAATTAACATAAATGTGAAAAAAAATAAAAAATTGAATAAAATGTACTTGGGGTAGATTCTGGAAAAAGTACATGAATAGATTTGAAAAGCTTTGAAATGCCTTTCATCATAAGAGGGGTTTGATTGTCCCAATGTTGAAGAGATAGGATGACTAAGGATCAAGGAGGAGTACACAAGCCCCCAAAATCTAAGATCCCATGGAAAACCAACATAAGCACAAAGGAACACACACATGTATAAAATATTGTAAGACAACATACACAAATATACATGTCAGAAAACATGAAGCAATGTATGCAATGAGAACACATGACATAACATAACATATAAATGATAGCATAATGAACAAAAAAATGATGAAAAGATAATGCAAACACAAGGAAAACACATAAAAAATACACAAGGTTAGTACTAGAAGGATTCAAGTCAATAAGTTAAAGAGGCCTCAATCTTAAATTGTATTAAATAATAAACGTCATCCATTAAATAAATGTTAGTCAAAGGAATTATCAAATGAGGACGAGCAAGCTGCATTATGCCCAATCACTCATGAGCCACATGGGTCTATTGGATATTAAGTTGTGTTATGATAGGTGTCCATGAAATAAGATGAGTTTCACAAGGCTAGCAAGGTGTGTTATGCTCAACACTCATGAAACACATAACTCTACTAGCAAGCAAGTTGTATTATGCTTGTTGACCATGTTAAGGAATTCATGACTCACACAATAGAAAAATCTAATATCTTCAAGGTGAATCACAAGCTAGAAGGCAACATGGGCTTGTGAAGTCTAATATTCACTAGGTGAGGCCCCAAGACAAGGTCAAAAAATGAGAAACACACTAGGTCTAGTGAAGTCTACTATTCACTAGGTGTGTACCCATGTCAACCATACCAAGTGGTGGAGTCACAAATGGAGGGTCCAAAAAGGACTATCCAACCGTGTAGCTCAGAGTTAACATAATGAAAATAACACAAGATATTAATAAAAAAACATGAAATTTCATTGATTCAACAACTAGAAATCTTACATGCATCATATGCAAAATAATTAGGGCTCACATGCCTGCCGCAAGGGAATTACAACATTACAACTGGAACAAAGGCCTTATTATAGTGCCACAGTTGGGTAACAAAAAATATTTTAACTTTAATCCTAAAATCCTAACTAACTCTATTGATGACTACTTTCCTATGAATTACCAATGATCTTAAATATGATCCTCTAGCTCCAATAATGGTTCACATTAGCCTCAAGGGTTTACAAACCCCAATGAATGATCAAGCGTATCGATTGGCCTTAAACATGAAATATAATCCTTCACGAAATGAAATGTATTATGTGTTGCAAGGTGTGCACCCTTGGTATCCTTATGTTGTGTAGTGCAGTGCTCAAGTTCATGAAATGGCTTAACCACCTCATGTGTATTCATTAAATCTGGCAGTTGTATCGAGCATTAACAGGTCAATCTTTTGGTGTAATGGCAACCATCTTTGCAACAATTGGTATTAGATCTTGGGTCATAGGTTTGAACCCCTCTCTTGCACTAGGGGGGGTTGTTGCAAGGTGTTTTCCCTTGGTCTCCTTGTGTTTTGCAACATAATGCTCAAATGTGTGACATGGCTTAACTGCCTCCCCTATATTCATTAACTCTGGTGGTTGTATTGGGCATTAACAAGTTGGTCTTTTAGTGCAATGACAACTATGTTTACAATATTGCAAATATCCAAGAAAAATCCCCTTAGACCTAAAATGCTTGTAAGATGTCCCATTAAGATTTGCACACTCTAGAATAGATCTGTATAATGAATTCTATACCAGGCCAACCCCAAATGCTCTAACTAGAAAATGATAGTGAATTTTGAGAGCAATAACTTTATGTACAAATAAATACAAACCAACTAAAACTTGGATATGTTGTAGATGACCTCATGTAGATACTATATCCTACTCTATGAGTTGAGAAATAACAATATGGTAAAATGCATGATGCAATGTTGAAACTGCTATAGACTAAATGAAAGAAAAGAAATGTTTTTGGTTGATACAAGATTTCTTTACAACCAGGGATGTTCCTACATCAAACATTCGAGGTTGGAAGAAAAGTGAGTCCCTCACTTTCCAAGGGCCAGAGGAAAACCAAAATTTTGCACCTCAACCAAAGAAATCCATGATGAATCCTCCACTAGTATAACTTTCCATTTTACCAAGTATTCCTTGTACTACTTGTTCCAAGTGCTCCTTTTGGTTTTGGCATCCAAAATCTTCTCAATCTCCTTTGGTGGTTGATGTGGTAACTACTCCTTCAAATCTACTTTTGTATTACTACCACTTGATTGTTCCTTATGATTCTCACATCTATGTCTACAATATTGAAAATAGATGATATACCCAATATTTTCAATAACTCCACTTCACATTCATTTATGGAATCAAACTTACTAAGAATCTTACATGGTCCAAACTTCCTCATCTTTAACTTATTATATGTTCCCATTGGAAACCTTTCCTTCATGAGATATACCATAACTTCATCTCCAACAAAAAATTATTTATGCCTCCTCTTCTCATCTACCTTCTCCTTATAATTATTGTTCATGTCATCCAACTGTTTCTAGACATGACTATGCAATGTTTCCATGAATCTTGCAAATTATTCTACTTTTTCATTCCTTTTATTCTCTATACTAATGTCTCTTAGTTTTGCAACTCCTCTGGGATGTATTCATGTCACAATCTCAAATGGTGTCTTCCACGTACTCCAATTTATTCAATTATTGTATGCAAACACTTCTTGCAGTAGAACTATAGCCCAATTTACTGCCTTATCTCCAACCAAAAATCTCAACAAGTTATCCAAACTTCTATTTACTACCTCTATTTGTTCATCTATTTGTGGGTGATATGCTTAAGTGAGCTTCATATCTATATTCATCTTCTTCCACAATGTCCTCCAAAAGTATCCAATGAACTTGGTGTCCTTGTATAAAACTATACTCTTAAATAATCCATGCAATCTCACAATCTCCTTGAAAAATAAGTCAGCAACATGCACAACATCATTAGTCTTCTTGCAAGGAATGAAATGTGTCATATTAGAAAAAATTTCCACTACCACCATTATAAAATCATATCCTCTATGTGTTTTTGGTAATCCTAATATGAAATCCATAATTATATCTTCCCAAGGCCTCTTTGGTGCTGTCAAAGGTTTGTGTAATCCAATATTCTAACTACTCCCTTTTGCTACATGATAAATTCTGCAACTATGAACATGCTTCCTTACATCCTCATATATATGTGGTCAAAAATAGTGTTCGCTCACCAAAGCTAGTGTACCATATCATATAAGTAATTTGAAAATAGACTAATAAGTACTAACAAAACCACACTAAGCAATACTAACAATGTAAAATACTATAAAATAGTAGGATATGAAGATTTTTAGTCTTTCTACCATAATTTTAATGGCAGCTTAAGAAAATAATTATAATAAATTATTCTACATTATTAGATGTGAGTGTGTAGAAAATGTAAATTACAAATTTTTATAGATGTCACTATCATTAAAATTATGAAGAAAGACTAGGAATCTGCAAATCATATTGTTCTATGACAATTTAGATTTTTGGTATTATATACATATATAGAAAATAAAAAAGTGCAAAGTAATAAAATTAATTGATCCCCCCACCGAGTAAAAACATAGAGTGAGTCAACAAAAGAGACATTAGTCTTTTAGGATACCAACGTTCCATTATTGCCACATCTTACAAATTCTTGGAGTCTTCTCGCTATTAATGGCAAAAGCATGTGAAGTGCATAATTACGTTTACTCTTTTATCTAAAAGAGCAATGACTGGATAACCATTTAAGCCATGAATTAAAAGGATTGCCTTTAAAGCGTCCATACAATACTTACATCTTGCTCATAATCATTTCAAACAAAGCATAATCGATTACCACCTGTCATGGTTTGGACGTGTGAGATTGCAGTCACAGTGAAGAAATGATAACCCTAACAGTGTTGCTACAATAGAAAGAAACTGTTCACCAACGACTGGTCCATCTTTTAAATGATTGGACTACATCTTAACTCTCTGTTATGGTGAGCATCTGCAATCCAACAAATCTAGCTGTCTCAATTTGGCGGTCAGCATTAGAATTAGATGGGCTCTCCTTATTCCTTCTCTTGTAATTAAAAAAGAAATCTTCCCTTCCACCAACGGGATTAGTTTCAATATACTATTCTTGAAAGCAGATATATTGCTTATAAATAAGCGAGCCAATTAGTCACTTGAATTGTGAGTTAAGCGTGAAGCGGTGAAAATGGGGCGTGGTGTTTGCAATGGGGGAGGGCAAAGCTCGTTGGGATACCTGCTCGGTGGAGCCTCTCCACCCACCACAGAGAAAACTGATAGTAAAAAGCCCGTTTCAAATAACTACTATCGGGTAGATGGGCAAAACAGTGGGAATTTCATTACCGTAAGTTGATATGTTTTTCTTTAAGATTGTAAGCATTCCATTCCAGTGGGTATTTGTTGTTTAAGAGATTGGTTATGTGATTTCAGGAGCGGCCTTCAACGAAAGTTCAGAACGTACCAGGTGGAGCGTCTTCTCTTGGGTATCTCCTTGGAGGACACAAATGAGAAGCAAAATCAGTAGTGTTTCATGGCATTTTCTGAAGTTGGTGCTTTTATGGATTGTAAAACTGTGTATGAAATAAATGTTTGCCTCGAGTACTATCCAAACTAAGAGTGCGGAGGGAAACGATGGTCGTTGCAAGTCTATATCTCTTGCAATACCATTGTTGGTGCTCTCAATGTACCAAGAGATTTGTTTGTTTTATATTTGCAAAGCATTCTTCACAGTCTGTGTTTTACACAATATGTAAATGTGTTTTCTTCGGCTGAATTGCCAATGAAAGTAACACACTTTTTTATATGTTGAAAGTTAAAATGAGTAGCTACGTGCTTTCTCGCCATCACATAATTTTTTTAATTATCCAAGATAACTGTTATATGTTTGTAATTAGAGATATGGTAATCATTTTTATACAAATTTATATTTCATGAGAATGAAATATTCACTTAACACTCATTATATTTAGGTGATGATTGCATGGGTGAAGTATTGAGATTTTCAAGGAGGTCATCCATCACAATACTATTCCAACTCAAGCATGTTTAATCATGGAGTTGCCCTTCAAAATGAAGCTCACTTAACTTGCTACCCTATTTACATCACCTAAATGCAATGAGTATTAGGTGGACCATTCATTCTAATAATATATATGGGTTTGTGTGAAAAACTACTTGATATGTGGATCAATGAATTTGACTGAAAAATTATGAAGTTGAATCCTACTAATACCATAATTAGAAACATGTTACTCTCTTATAATTTAAAAAGGTCTTAGTTAACCATCCACAATTGTGAGGTTTAGATTATGTCCATATACATATATGCATTTCATTTGTGCATAGTTTATTTTTATGTTTAATTTTTATTGTTCGGATGATATAGTAAAATTTTATAGAATAAATATTTTTTAATTATATGATTAGAGATAGCTATTTATTAGAGAGAATGAAATGATTTATGTTCATCTTTGTAGTTTAGGTTTTTTAATTTTGGGAGTTAGGATTAAATTTAAGTAGGACATGAATTTGATATATTTTTGTCAAACCTTGAACATGGTGGTAATTGTAGCTCATGATTAATTGAAAAATCACCATCATTTGAATGAATAACATTATTTTAAATTAAATTATTGTGATAGTTAACAATTAAGTATTGTGGTTATATTTATCTTTTTTGACACAATAAATATTTAACCCTTTTATGTATGTTTTTATTAATTTTTTTTACCCACTATTGCCACGATTCACTTCCTATATGCAAAATTTTAGGTGGTGGCAATAAACAATTAATATCAATTTCAAAATACATGTGTCAAATTTAGGAGATGATTTTGGGTAGTAAAAATTGATTTCAAATTCATACATTTTTTATTTGATCTCAAATACAAATAGTTCCAAGCCATTCTTCTTTCCCATAATTTTTTCTCTACACAAAACCCATGTTTTCTCAACATTTCATATTTAACTCTAGACTTAGATTCATTCCATTGTAGCTATGTAGCAAGGGATTTTCCTAGAGCTCTTAAACGCCAAATATTGACATCATTGCAAATGTGTATACCTTTCGCATTTTTCATTTTTTTCAATTTTGAATATATTGGGATGGTGTAAGAAAAGGTTGTGGACTTTGGTTTTACACCTACCAATCACATTTTATTAAAAGTATCAAAGAAAAAAATGCACCTCAAGAAGTGTGATTTTGAGTCATCTTACTCAAATGGTTGGCAGATAAAGATATATTTGTGTTGCAAGCAATATTTAGCAACCTTATTTGCTTTACCTTCCTTTTGTTTCAAGATTTTTTATTTTGATGAATGGTAAAATGTCATGCTTCATGGGTTTCATGCCATTGGGGATTTCATTTTGTCAATTTTGAATAGGTTAAGAGGGTGTGAGAAAAGGTTGTGGAGTTTGGATTGACACCTACCAATTACATTTTCTTAAAAGTATCCAAGTTAAAAGTGCACATCAAGAAATGTGATTTTAAGTTGTGTTCCTCAAATTGTTGGTAGATAAAGATATTTTTATGTTGCAAGTAATCTTTAATAGCCTTGTTTGTTTTAGCTTCCCAATGTTTCCATATTTTTTATTTTGTTGATTAGTAAAATTTCATGCTTCATAGAGTTCCATGCTATTAGGGATTTCATGAATACTAAATTTACTTAATGAGACATCAAAATATTGCACTAGAAGAGTTTTTGGATTTTAAAAGAAACACATGAACCTTTCAATTTATTTGAAAAGATTTAATAATTTATTCAAAAATCCCTTCTTCTTTTTATAACATCTCATTATAGTCCACAAGAGCATGCATTATCTAGATATTTGTTTTAAAATCCCATTATAGTCCATACAAGTGCACATTATCCTTGGGCATATTATATAATGATTATTGTCCATAAGACTACTACTACTTAACATATTTAATTAGGCATATTCACTTAAATTAGTATACTTTATGTAACTTTTTTTAAAAGCTTCCATGCCTTGTGTATTCTTCCGTAATTAAATTATATTCTTCTAATAACATTTTTTACCTATATAATGTTTAACACTACAAAATTTATTATGGATTTTTCATACAAATGGTAGTCTACTTATATAATTTAATTTGTATTTATCTATGAAATCATATTATTCTTGAATACATATCAACTCAATATTACATATCAATCGTATTGCAATTATAGTAATACCTTACATGCTTAGTATTTATATTGTGTAGTAGGTGTTAAGTTGTTCTACAACAATATTCAATTGCGTGGCAAATAAAGAGGTGTGAAATAATAAAATATAGTTGTGTATAATACATTTTATAGAAAAATACAATTTTATTTTATGAATGGAATGTAACAAATGATTTTATCTACAGAGAATTTAACATTTTTTTCAAAATGATTAAAACATAAAATATTACTTATTTTTCAGTAACTGATTTTACTTCCAACACTTTTAATATTATAACCAAAAAATATTTTCAAACTTTACATAATTTATTAAAAATATAAATAGAACTAAAAAATAAATTATCCCATCAAAATTAATCACATTTATAAAAGCAATAGTATATAATCTAAGAATTCATAGACTTGCCAAATGAAAGCCTTACATAGACGAGAATCTTAAAAAGAAATCAGAACTAAAAATACAAGTAATAACATCAATCTAAATTATAGGAACTAAAAAGAAAGCATTTGGGGTAGTCATATATAGTTTGTGCTTTGTGCTTATAGTAGAAAGTTTTTATTTTGGGTACGTCCCTATTGAGATTGCTCATTGTTGGTGGTTATGTTGTTTTACTTTATTATCTCTTATGCGATTTGGAATTTAGATGGTTATTTTAGATCATTATTCTTAATTGGATTGTATAAATATTTCATTTGATATGTGTATGAAATCTTAAAAAAATAATTCTTATCACATATTTATCTGTATAATTATTTATTTTTATGTTTTATGATATTATTATGTAAGATGATTTTTTATTGTATGTGTTTAGATATTGAAAAAATAATAGAGAATATATAACTAATTTTGATTGTATTGTAAGTAAAATAATTAATAGAAAATAAGAAATATTTTATAATTTATTATTTTAGGTTGAAAAAGTACTTGGTAGTTATATTTTTTTAATATAATTTAATTTACAATTTTAGATCTAAATATTTAGTTGTGCAACAATATTTGATTCAAATTATGTCAGAATCTATTAATACACATACAAGATTTTAAGAGCTATGTACTTTACACCTAATCTATTTGTTCATTTGATGCTCAATTTTTCTCTATTTAGATTGATGTTATTACTACATTTTGATTTTATCTTATCTAAAATCTTTGCTATATAGTATATTATTTCTCATGTGTAAGGTCTCATACTTCCTATTGATATGGAGTGAAAATCAAGAGAAAAAATTAGGTTTAAATGGTGCAATCAAAGACTTATGAATTAGTTTTGAAATAGCTAAAGAGATACACAACAATGAACGATAGTAGTATAATAAGAAGAGAGAATTTACACGATAATTGAAGGCCTTGTAGATCTTTGTCTTCAAGTTTTGTGCAACTAAAGACTTATCCAACAAGTAAAGATATTATGAATTGCACCAACTCCTCAAATTAACTCATCTAATGTAATGATTTTATTTTAATCAACTTATCACATCACCTAAACACACCACTTGGGTTTTCTTCTCTTCCACCACATTAAATCCTTAAATCCTTAACAAAAGTACATCAAGTATGCATGCTAGTTAAGCTCAACCAAACAACACATTTTTGAATTTTTACTTTATCTAAGCTAAAAATTTGTCACATGGGAATATTATTTCTCATGTATAAGGTATCATTCTTTATGTGGATATGGAGTGCAACCCTAAGATTTTTTAGAGTTAAATATGCATAGAAAGACCTATAACCAGTTCTTGTTGATTTATCTATAGTTACACAACAATAAAATATAGTTGTGTAGCAAGCAATGAGCAAATGTACAACAAATAAAATTATTTTGCAACAATTGATGTCTTGTAAATCTAAGTCTTTAGTTTTATGCAATAATATTTTGCTTTATAGCAACTAAAGACTTGTATAATAGTAAGTATTGCACCAAATACTCAACTTAACTCATATAAAGTAAGGTTGCACCATATATCAACTTATAATGTCCTTTAAACACATAATTAAATGATTGCATTAGTTTCTCAACTTTTCTTAAGTTGTTGATTTAGAATATTAACATGGCTTTGGTGCTATATGATGATGTGGATAGTCAAGAGTAAAACCACCAACCATCATCTACTTAGGTGATGATAATACACAATGTAGGTAGATAACCACATAGTTGATTATAATGGAAATATTGATAGTATTTAATTAATTCTTAAAAAATACACTAAATAAAATATTTCGTAGATATTCAAAGACACCACAATAGTACATTATAATTAATGGGTGATATTGAATAAAATATCATTTTATAAAATTGGTATTAAACATATTAGAACATCCAGAAAATGAATGAATATATCAAAACTAACCTACAAACCATAAATATTGATATAGAAAACTAGATCTAGGAAAACCATATACTCCTCAATGTGAAATTGCATCCTCTCATACTCTCATAAGGCCACTAAATTCTTTCTCATAATAAAAAACTTATGTAGAAAAGGTTGTTTCTTAGCCAAGAGAGAATCTTATGTGATTTCACTAAATTATTGTTGGGTAGTAACTAAAATTATGAAACAACTAAGATCTACACAACTAAATTCCTTATACACAACAATAATTAGAATATTGAGCAAAAAAATAGGTTCTTCATACGTAGAAATTGGGTAAATGTATGGAAATGAGGGACAAAAAAGGTATCAACAGTGACCAATTTTCTATAACAAGTGCTAAGAGAATGAACGAGGATGAGCAAGAGTTTGGCATTTTCAAATCCAAGTAAGGGCACGATTGGGGTCAAGGTCGAGTCTGAGGATGAGGACGATGTAGACGGGCTTCTCCTTCTGTGTGAGATTTTTGTTTTCTGTACGAACCTTTGCCTTATTTTTCTAGTTGTTTCTTTGGTCGCTTGTGGTCATCGGTAGGATTCTTTTCCTATGGCTTTTTTTGTGGTTCGTTGGAGCCTCCTGCTCTCGTCTTTTGAGCGTCTGTCAACTGCTACCGTGGCTCTGGTGTTTCCTAAGGCCTTCCTTTTTCCTCTTGGTGCACACTTGGGATTGTCTGTTGCGGGAAGGTTCTTGGTGGGTTGCTGGCAATTTTTTGACCCTGACTAGCATGTAGGATCTATGGTTGAGCTTAATGTTTTTGCCTGCTCCTTCCATTCTTCTTGTGAGGGATTTCCTTAGGTTTTGCTACAATGCGTGGATACCTATGGTTCCTTGTTTCTTGGTGTTGCTGCTTCATGCCAGCCTTGGCTAGATGGTTGTCATTGGCCTTTCCCCTACTATTTTTTCATGGTGTTGTCTCCTTCTCGAGGGTTTTGTTTCAAAGTTTGGATAGGATTGTCTCCTTCCTCGTTTGGTGTAGATTCTTTGCAACTCTTTGTGGGTCTTAAGAGGGTTGAGCTTCATGGTTTTTCTGTTGTGACCAAGGTGGAGTGGTGGTTTTCCCTCCTTGCTACTATTGTGGGTCTCTGCTTTGATGTGGATGGCTTCCCCTTGGCTCCTACTCATTTGGTCTGATGGTTATGCTATTGAACCCCTTGTGGACGTTGAAGCTTTTATTTCTATTGGGGTTTGTTTTCTTTTTGGTGTATTTGAGTTCTCCGGGCTCCTTTTTGAAGGTGATAATGGATATTCCTTTGGCAAGGATGTGTTCATTGTTTCTCTTGATTTTCTATTTGTCTTTATAGCTAAAGGATCTGGGGTGTTCCCTTTCTTTTAGATTTGTTTTCTTCTATTTTTACAGCCTAAGTCTTCTATGGAGGTGAATACTGCTTCTATAGAGGTGGAGCTGGTAACTGTGGATGTGGTGGGAGGTTCTCTCTCCTGGTGTACCCTCTTTTCATTTTCCTATTGAGGTGGAATTTGCTCTTATTGAGGTAGAGTGTGAGGTTGTTGGAGTTTTGTGGATTTAGAGGAAAGGGTGTTCATTTCATCCTCTCCTATAAAGGGGAGCTCTCTTCTCTAGAGGTGGAGACTAAGTTGGTTTCTTGGGCTAGATGGAGTTGTAAGAGGTTTCTTACTCACTTTTTTTTCTCTTTTGATGTTTTGAGTTGGGTGATGTGGATTCTCCACATTTTTATGGTTGTTGTTTGCCATTGTTTGGTGTTGTTTTCTCTAAGCAGTTGAATGACTGATATTTTTTTGTTTATGCTCAACGTTTATTATTTGTTTGGGATCATCTATGGTCTTGTTGAGCGTTTTGTTTTGATGGCCTAGTTGTTAGGTTACTTTTGGTGGGATGTTGAGGGATTCCTACATAATTATTTGTGTTGTTTTCTTGGGATCAGTTATGTGTCTTCTAAGCGGTTGGTTAGTTGTAGCCTAGTTGTTTTAGGCTATGTTTAGTTAGTTAGGGTTTTAGGTCCTAGTAAAACCTAGTTGTAAAGGGCTCTAGGTTCCCTTCAAAACTTAGTTTCTACAGCATGGGTTGTAATGTCTATCTTCTAGTGTTTATTGTTGTTTGACTACTAGTTGTCTATGTTTTATCTTTTGGAAAAAATTTCATTCTGGATAGGGTTTTAGTTCCCTTTAAAACCTATTTGTAAAGGGTTTCGGGTTCCTTCAAAACCTATTTGAAAGGGTTTCGAGTCCCTTCAAAACCTGTTTTTCCCCACTAATCAAAACAATGACCAATTTTCTATAAATCATCTAACCTTACTTGGATACATAATTTGAGATGTTTCTATACTAAAAAATTAAAATTTTAAAAGTGTAATTAAAAGAGAAAACCTATTACTCTGTGTATAGTTTCCAAACTACAAAAAAATTTAAAATGGTTAATTTTAAGAGAATTTTATTAATAAAATATAACATATCATCTTGTGTGTGCCCCCCTTTATTTTGTAAATTATTTTTCAAAATAAATTGATGGAAAGGTAGCTAAGAGCTATACTATAATTTGTATCCTTTTAAAAAAATTGTATTTTTGAAGTGGATGTATTCTAAAATGTGCATCAATATGTGTGGACATCACATAACTTTTGCCAAAATAATTGAATAGGAAATATTTTAAATGTGTATAGGATGAAGAATAGAAAATCATATATTTTAATTTGGCTAAGTGAATCATAAACACATACAAACACAATTGAGGAATGGGTATGTGCAGGATCATGGTATGCCAAACAAGCCCTTAAATGGCAATGAAAATTCAGAACAATTAGAGTTAGGCAACTTGAAGTAAAAATTTGAATAAGTTATCTATATTATTTCAAAAACATGTAAGAATAGATTCTGTGGGAAATTGAATGTAGTTTCTAAACTACTAGGTTTATTTTTTAAAAACAAAATCTATTTGGT
>VDFB02382898.1:0-22246 GCA_007258455.2 Sequoia sempervirens
GTTGGGAGTTCTCTATTTCAATTTAAGAGGATGTATGCCAACTGTTTGAAATAATGTCTAAGGGCTGTAGCTGCATATTTAGTCATGAAAAACTTCATCAATTGCATTTGAAAAGACAAAAAGAAATCTGCATTGCATCTAGGATCTTGTCTAATCATCATAGAAGTCATTTACAAGTGTCATATGCATTGGAAATCATTTGAAAACATTTATATTAGACTAAAATACTCAGACCAACATACCACAACTTTGAAATCAAATTGTTTGACGAAATTACAAACTACAAATTGGGGCAAATTGAGATCAGTTTGAGCAAGGCTCATTGCAAATTAACAAATAATTATAGGTTGATATCACAAGGGCATGCCACGTAAACCTAGACCTTTATCTAAATCAGCTCACCATTGGTTTCACATATATGTTCTAACTTATAAGCAATCATAATGCCCCAAGCTTAGTGGGATGGCGAACCAACACATAAGTATCCATCCAAATTTGTAACTTGTAGAGAAGTACATGATGGTAGCCAATTGACCATATTGTTGAGATAGATCCATATTCTTCACATATTGTTGAGATTTACATGATGGTAGCCAATAGACCATATGATGGTTTTGCACATATTGCTGAGATTTAGATACACAATGATTATATGGACAATGATCTCACCATTTTAGGTATTGAATATCCTTAGTCAATACTTTCTTTTGTCTTGACATTGATGTGCCATCATTTTTTAGTACTCTCATGTTGATTTCATTTGACAAGTACAACTGCATAGTATTGTAAATTTTGATTTACATGTAGAAACCAACAATTCTTAAGCACCTTGGCTATTATTTTATCATTGGATTATGTAAAATATTTAATCTTCATATGGTGCTTTGTATAAATATGATATGCTATATTGAATTTCTAAGTTTTATATTTATCTTGTGCTTCAATATTAATGGTACAATGTACTCACACTTTTGGATGTCTATACTTTATGCGCCCTTGCACCCTTGCAACATTGTACCTCTATGCCCAAGTTTTTGGGGTGTGCATCCCTTCTATGTACCTACACTCCTACACCATTGTGTTCATGTACCTTTGATATCAATCATTTCTGTATAAGTAAATTATGTACCATAAAGGTCATTGAAGATATTAAGAATTTATTTTCACATGATCAATGGCTTAAAATCTAGGTTAAATCTTATGATAGTATTTTTTATTGCCTTCCTCGAATGATTTGTTGCAATCTTAGAAAGTTGTTAAAGTTTTGCAGTTTTGGATATATTGAATGGGATAATAATTTCTTTTAATTATCTTAAACTTTCTAGGTCTTGTAATGTAGGGAATACCTAAAATGTGGATTTATAATCTGTTAATATAATTTTTCGTGGTTGAAAATGTAGATTGTTTTTGTTAGCATGATCATGGGAAGGCAGATTATTCTAAGTCATTTTGCATTTTTTTGAAGAATAGGTCAACAAATATTGGCGTTTTTATTTGCATAAAGTGCTCTGGTGCGCATAGAAGCCTCGGTGTCCATGTATCTAAGGTATCCATGTACTCTCTCTCTCTCTCTCAAATAATATTTTTCATCTTTGTTTTTGTGAGTAAAATATCAAGCCTATATTATTATAACAAATAGTCATCCTCTTTTTCATATTTTTATAATCATGTATTGATTTCCAATCACATCTTAAGTTAGTTATCATTCATCACTTTTAGAGAATAAGTAATCATAACTTTACAAGAATGATTCAATTTCTATTCAGGTGTTTACATAGTGTATGAGTGTTCAAACACTACAACGATCATTTTGGTGTTTAAGTTGAAGGAAGATAATTTTAGTGTTGTTAATAGTCAAATTTTTTGTTCACCCATTATGGACCAAGATATGCTTGGATTGTGGGATAAAATTTGATAGTCATTGGTTAATTTTTTTAAATGAAGGTTATTTTTCCAACATTGTCTTTGACATGCCATAATGGTTCATGGTTGGAATAGGGAACACCAAACACACACACACACCAATTATACTCCTTTGCAATTTTTGATAGTTTTACCCAAATTTCATTATTATTTGTTTGATTCTTCAAGAAATTGTTGATTTTATTTTATGGTTAAGAGGCTTGAATACAATCATACAACCTCCAAATTTGACCCCTAGCTATAATGCATGAGTTGTTTTGAACATAGTAAAAATATGAATACCTTGACCTTTACTTCCACTCATGCATAATTAAATGAAATAAATGCAAATAAATTTGGCATGCAACTAAATTTAGTTGTTTGCTGTCATGCCTAAAATTTTCACTAGAAAAAAACCCAACCATTTTCTTTTTAAACACTGAGAGCAAAACACAACTATCATTTTTTTTTGAGACAATCATAAAATAAGTACTAGTAATGGTCAACCATACAAGCGCATGGTCGCATACTATAGCATCGAGAGACATTGCTCGTGCAACACCAACATTGACTCATCATTTGGGATCAAGGAGTGTGAATAACAAGGTCCGCATTATAGAGTTCCTTTAGTCATCCTTACCAAATTCTTTGATAAGATGACCATCAGACCCTAATAACAACAATGATGTAAAGATTCTTTCAAGTTAATCTCGCAATTAATGTTACCATTGCTCAACCAACTATAAATTAATAATATATGTATTATTTTATAAACTAATAATTCTTTTATTGCCACTATTTACATTATTGATTCATATGGTCTATTATGATATTAACCTAAGCCATGTTACTTTTCTTTTATTAATTTATTTAATATTCTTGGTGTTATAAAATAAAAACTAATATTATTTCATTAGTTACTATATATATATATATATATATATATATATATATATATATATATTCATGATAATCACAATGGTAATTTCCATTAACTTTTTGAATTTACCACTTAAGCGAATAATATTATAATTTCGCTATATGAATTTACCATATACTCTTACTAGTTATAAAACTTCCACTATCTATTAAAATTCTTCCACTATATTACAAGCTAATAATAATATATCATGTGTAAAAATAACTATTTGAGTCCATAACACGGTAATTATTATTTTGCAAATCTAGCTGAGTTTGCATGAACACACATGTAGAAGTTAAATTGATTATATAAATAAAAATATTAATATTCTTAATCAATATTGTGTTTATATTATTGATCACCGTACTAATTATTTCCCAACATATTGTATTGCATATATTATGATGACTGGATACTATTCATCTTATCACTAATACGATTAATCTTATAAATTAGATCTATAATGTCAACATAGATAATATTACTCCAAGAATGAATATTAACATAAATGCTTTAGATGTAATTTCAAGTGACTAGTATTGATATTGATATAAATTTTGCAATTTGTGGCTACACACCCAAAATTTAAATCAAGGTAAAAATCTTATTTACTTAATTTTAAATCAAGGTAAAAATCTTATTTACTTGTTTATTTTTACAGTCTCAAATAATAATGTGGGTAGTTATTTATTTATTTTTACCGTCTTTCCAATAATAATGTGGGTGTTTTTAGCAGGAGTAACACTAATTTTACATAATAACTATAATATTTAAATTACCCTTAATATTAACAATTACCATTTACTGTTATATAATTAAAACTGATATGATGAGCAGCAATTTTAATACTTCACGTAGACAATAACTATAAGGTTTAAATTACCTTCAATATTAACAATCACCATTATATAATTAAAAATGATATAATGAGCAGCAATTTTAATACTTCATATAAGCATTGTATTTATGACTGGGATCTTAGCATTTAAATTATAACTACATTTTAAATATGCAAGACCGGTATCGTAACATTTAAATTATAACTACTTTTTAAATATGCAAGCGTCATTTATAAAATAATGAACATACTATTTATTTATTTATATTTCTTTTGAATCAATACTTTTCTTATTTTATTTATTTACTGCTGTCCATTAACGGTAATGAGTTGAAATTTATATATATTAATACTGTGCTGGGTTAATTCTCCAACACATTTATTAATTATCAATGCTGCTCTTATATATTAATTTAATACTAATAGCAACCTTCAGCGCCCTGAGATGAATCAATCATCTGATTAATTTCCAAGTAATGGTAAATGTGGTTTGGTATATTTTGCATGTTTACATATTAATAAAATGATAATAGATGGCGGCACAGAAGAAATTATTATCAGACTACAGCTTAAGTTAGAAAATATGGTTGCAAAAATCAGCCGTGCATTTACAAGTGGGCTGGATAACTCTGAATTTAATGCTATTATCTTTTAGGCACCTATTCACTCCAGTGCCCTCCCCACTACTACAGCTAGTACATTTAATTCAATACTGTCATCACTATGAAAGGATCACTGCCATATGATTCTGCCAAGCACGGCGCTGAGTAATCACCCAAGGCATGGTCTATTTATTGTTGATGTGATAAATTTGAAGAAAACGTATTTTCTATGGTTCATACTCATTTTTCCTCAACTTCCTTCTGACGATAGCTGGTAAGAATTTATGTCATTTTAATGACCTTAGATACCAGTGTCAGACTTGAAAGAATAATAAAATAAAAATATTAATAGTTAGTCTCCTGCCAACATACGTAGGCTTGCAGAGCTGACTAAAGAATACAGAGGCTGATTATTTTGTTTCTGGTTATAGCTGTTGCTTGAATGAGTGGTTCGAGATATGAGCAATCCACAGTTTTGCATATTGTCTATCTATTCAATGTTCACTTAGTTTCACAGGGATGGAGACATACACTAAAACCTAGTTTCCATGTTCTTGGTGGTCAAGTATTATAATACATGGAGATGGTGACTACGTTTATTTTCATCAACAACTCCACAAGTGGAATTCCTTGGACAGAGCAAGGTAGCGCCAGACCAAATCTCCCATTTCCCACTCATTCTTTTATGAATGTGAGCTAAAAGAATCAAGGTCGCAACTTGTTGATCTTCAGGAGCAAAAGATCCTTTCACCAAATGCAAGTTGAATGCATAATGTCAGATCATGCCAGTTTTATTTAACATGACTTGGGAGACTGCCTCCCAAAGAGAAGGGTTGCGTAGTAGGGAAATTTGGCTGCACCCTGTTAAAACACCATTTCTTTTTTTCTTTTTCTTTTTTTTCTTTTTCTTTTTTCCCTCTTTTCTCCTTGTCAGATTATTATGTTATTGAATATATGTTATTATTATTATTATTATTTTTTAAACCAAATTTTGAACATTTTCCATATATTGCTCTGTTGTGTGCAATGACTCAACATGATGATGACAAAAATAAGATTCGTTACCTTCTTCTATCTTAAATCCAGAGTCTTTATTTTTTTTATTTTTTTAAATTCCTATTACAAATGATACACAATAAGGAAAGAAAATAAAAGAATCAAATGACATGATAAGAAATAAGACTTGCTTTTCCCATATTTTTTTCTCTTGTAACAAAATGCTAACTTTCGCTATAGTCAATATAAAATAAAATAAAAACAACCAAATTGCATGCCAATGAATGCAGACTTCCTCTTTTCCTCCTTCCATTCAACCAATTATAAAACCCATATTTTCACTTGCAAGTTACAAATAACATTAAAAGAAAACATACAACTTAAATTCCAAGAAACAAATACTTGCTCTTTTCATCCTTTCACTTTACAACACAATACTAGCTATCTCATATTGTAACCACATTTGAGAATGCAAAAATGGCACACAAATAATCGAGGCTTGCTCTCCACCCTACCGTAATGGCGTCATGGAGCCTCGTGGGCTCTAACCATACCCCCGAGCAAGGAATTCTTTAAGCTCTACGATGACAAATGGAGTCTTTTCTCATTCTTTTTTTTTTAAAGGATAAGACTAGCATAGCATCATTTTCATGCATCTAGGTTCCCTACTTCCTATTTTCAACTATAATCCATACACTATGTCATTTTCTTGCAACCAATATTAAGGGTAATGGAAAAAGGAAGAACTTATCTCTTTGCTTTTAGATGAAGGGTTGAACTCTTGTATCCATCTTTCCTTTCCAAGCTGAGCCATCTTGAATCACTATCTTCCCAAAGAGGTGGACTCCTCTTCTCTTCTCTTTCCTTTTACCATCTCCACTCAAGTTCTTCAAGAGGAGAAATGGGTAACACCCTACTCATTCTTCCTTTCCACTTATATAGGAGTTTCAACTTGTAACCTTTTGGATGGGGAGGTGTGGAGTGTACCTCCCTTCTTCAATGAGATTCTTTTCTCATTAAAGAGGTAGCATGCACTTGAACAACCCCAAATCTTTTCACCTCCCATCCTCTCCTCAAAATTCGTCATTCTTCATTATGGGGACTTTTCAGGAGTCAAATCATGTCCTTGGGACCCTATTGCATGCCCACTTGACCCCTACTAGTAAGGTATAGACCCTAGGGGGTTTATTTTTGTATCCCAACCAAGTAAATTGACCAACAACCCTCTTTAAAGACCCACTTAAAGATCCATCCGAGTTTCACACTTGGGTAAGGGTTCCCAACCCCTAACCCACATAATTAAATATTCTCACAAACCAAAATAAATTATACCTTTAATATCAACCTTCACCTCTTAATCTATCAACATATTAACTTTATATCCTCAAGAAGATGTCTTTTGATTTGCTCTTGATGGTCCTCCCTACTCATGCTAACACTGTTACCTTCCTGCACATTACCAACATGATTATAAGTAACATTGTATATCACATTAATCTATTAGTTGAATATTCTAAACTTTAACCATATAATAATCCATTTAAATTTCAATTTGCATTCCATAGTATACTAGTGTATTCCACCTTCATGGTAGTGACAATAGAACATAATTTCAAAAATGAAATTACAAGGATTTTGCCAAAAGATCACCTTATTTATCATCCACAATATATCTAATCATCAATTTAAGAAAATCATATCACAAATTAGGTTAAGTATTAATCACATGTGAAACGTGGTCTTACATTTGCACAGTAGCTAATGATTGCTAATACTTCTTTCCCTTGTAAGCTCTTTGAAGGACATGGGCTCCTTTTCTAGTTCTTTATAGTAGGGTTACCCCAAGTTTCCGAGATGGGGACAGCAGGGGACGAGTCCCCAAGTTTCCAATTTTTGAGGCCAAATTTAGGGACGGTAGGGGATGACTATATAAAAATATAGGGAAAATTTAAAAAATATAGGGAAATTTTAAATATTCATATGATAACATGGATAGGGCATGCATAATACACATTATAGAACATTAACATATAACATTTGTGTTCAACATTATGCCAATACTCAATATGCATTCAAAATTAACATACACGAATCATGAAACAAACTCCAAGTTATAATTTATAAACTTATATCAAAATGCCCAAAGGCTACATTGCTGCCATATAGTTTTAAAGTTTGCTATGAAAATCAAAATACAATATCGTATGTCAATAATGAATACAGAATAAACAAAGAGCATTGCTGCCCCTAATCATCTCTCATAACCGCATCAAAATCAGAGTCATCCTCTGAGTCACTACCACTGTGATGCTCCTCCTCAACCAACGGAACCCCAACCAAACCCTTAGCTGTCTCCTCATCTACCTAGGCCATGTCCTTGGGAACAATATCCCACCATAGAGTTGGAGTTTGTCAATACTTTGAAGTCTACTGATCCTAAAGCCGAAGAGCACTATGAACGGCCACTAGCTTCTCCGCTCGTCTAGAGGTAAGTCTATTCCTCTTGAGGGAGTGGATAAAGCTATACGTGGACCAATTCCTCTTTGCAACAGAGGAACTGGCAACCTGTGCAAGAAGGCGAGTAGCGAGTGTCAACTGCAGTGTATCCCTCCCATGATAGGTCCAACATCCAATAGGGTTCGATTGAGCTAATATAGCTCTATCCAACCTCGCCTGTGGTTTACTCAAGTTTGGGTCATTAAGATTTGCAAAGTCTAGGAATTGTGACCGAAGTAGTGAAGCCTGTTCTGCTAGATAAATCTTTTCAATGGCCCGTGTGAACCCATCTAAAACCTCAGCATCATCACATGGAGACACCCTACCAACCCTTGGTGCATACTATTTTGGATTTAGAGCAAAGACAGCCATATGAAGTGGGGTGTTCATTGTATTCCACCTCCGCGTCACAATGGGCCTAATGTGTTGCTCATATAAATCCAAAGTGGGGTCCTTTGCTGAAATAACTTGCCTAATCTTCCCAAGCATATTGTCAAATGTCTCATATATCTCTCCAAGACTAGGAGAGTTTGTATCAACATATTTGATGACATCTACAATAGGCAAGATGAAGGAGCAAATATATCTGCAAAATGCAAACAAAAAGTTCAAAATAATTAGTTGACAAGTTAATTGACATGTTAGAAACTTCAAAAGTTGGAACATTGGACAATAAAATTAAAATATTAAAATCAGAAATTTAATATGAAAAACAGCCATCTAATATGTCTCACCTCACATTGGCCCACCAATTGTCATCAAAGATCTTTTGTTTGAAGGTCTTTCCTTGAGCAAAACTTGCATTAGGCCATCTAGTCCACTCTGCATTGACCATCATTAGTTATAGAGGCTCATGCACCTCAAACATCCTCTCCAACAAGATGAAGTATGTGGCATATCTACATTCATTGATTCATTAAAAAATAAAAATTTAAAACAAAATTAGATTATGAATACAAATTGAAAGTGAAACAAAATGAAGTAAATGGCATACTTTGTCTCAACAGGTTTGAGAAACTCCTTCTTTTAAAATGTTCTGAAGAGAGCAAGTGAGGTGTGGTGATTGCAAATGAGCATCTGAATATCTCTAGCTTCAACCATCGTTTGCTTCATCCAATCCAACTTCCCTATGTCTTTCAATACATTGTTCAATGCATGAACACAACACGCGGTCCAAAATATGTGCCTGTAAGTACCCTCCACCATCAAACCAGCCGATTTGCACACACGTGCTGAATCGGTGATCACCTGCACCACATTTGCAGCCCCAACCTCCTCTATGGCATCTCTCAAAATGGAAAACTGGAAGTCTGCATCCTTACGTCTCCCCGAACAATCTACGACTTTAAGAAAATAAGAACCAACAAAGCATGTGACTATGACATTGATGAGTGGCCGACGTCTACAATCAGTCCACCCATCCAACATTATAGAGCACTCCGTCCTCATCCACGTTTGCCTCATCTCCTCCATTAACACATTAACTTTGGAGTACTCTTTGTCTAGGAGGGTGGTGCGTAGCTTATGATCTACAGGGGGTATGAATGAAGGACCAACAATGGCTATGTATTTCACCATTTGTTCGAAATAAGAGGAATGAGCCACATGAAATGGAATGGCATGGGCAAAAAAGAATTTGGAAATGGAGGATTCAGTGGCTTCTCATGCTTGGTTATTAAACATGGACTCAATTGAGGTTTCCTTTTCACTACCACTCACCTTCCTCTTTCCTCTTAAGACAACTCCACTACTACCAACCGTGGAAGGACTAGGAGTAGGCATAGATGATTGTGAACTTGGGAAAGGAGACCCACCTTGAACCCCACCATCCAACTCCATTTGAATTTTTTGGCACTCTAAAAATAGCTCATTTGTCAATCCAGGACACACTCTAACTCCATGGCCCACCTCACCCAAAAAATGAGACCTAACTCTTGTGTAGCTGCCCCTAAATTCCTTTTCACAAACATGGCAAAACCAAACCCTACTCCCCCCTGAATTTTTTTGTCTTTCACCCATGGCTGTAACATATTGAAGGAATGGTTTTTTTTTGTCTAATGGGTGTTTTACATAGTCTTCCATGGTTTTGGTATTGGTTGATGAAGGAGGGCATTGGATTGGGTTTCTTTGCTCTCTAGTTCTACTACCACCCCCACCACTTTCCCTTCTAGTTTGCATTTCAACTTCACTATCACTCCTAGTTGTTAATGATGAGTGCAGCTTCAGGCGAATCCTTCTAGCCAGATTACTTGGAGATAATAATTAAATGATAGGCATGGCCTATTTAATTATTATATACTATTTTTGTGAAGAGACAAATCTCTTAAATATTGGCGCGATTATTCATGAAGAAAATTTATTGATGGCCGACCTTCCTTGAAATTAGCATTTATTATTTGTAATTATCTTGGCCGACCTATTTCTTGAAGAGGTGCGACCTCTCTATCAATGTGTATTTATACAAGGTCATTTCTCCTTCATTTGATCATCAAGCAAGTTCGATTTATTACTTCATTCAAGTGTGAATTTCTTCAAGAGCAGGTTGCAAATTTATTCAAGGGCAGAATTAGATATCAAGGAAGTACAGATTATTATCTGTCATTGCATCTAGTGTAGGTGCTGAATAGTGGCCTTGTAATTGGCCTCATTGTAAAGAGAATTGTTGCCACTATTTACATATATAAGAGAGATCTTTGTTGTTGGGTTTTTCTCCCTCAAGAGGAGGGTTTTCCCAGGGTATTTGCTGTGTTATTGTCTGATTTTGAATTATTTTTCTATGCATTAAATCTGATCATTAAAATTTACATGGTATCAGAGCGGGTTTGAGAGGATCGTGATCAGATTATTCCTAATCAGCAATACCCTAGTTGTTCATCTATCTACATTAGTCAAGATGGTGAACGGGTTGAAGATCGAGGATAGACTCGAGGGTGCATCTAACTTCACATCATGGAGGTTTAGGATCATGCTTACCTTGCATGAGAATGACTTGGGTGAGTTCGTAGAGTCCAGCATTCCTGTACCTGAGGAGGAAGAAGAGAAGTTACAATGGGTGAAGAAAGATATTAAAGCAATGAAGATATTGGTTGATTTCGTCAAGGATCACATTGTGCCTATCATCTCTAAGTTGAAGACAGCGAGAGACATGTTCAAAACATTGGAAGAGATGTACGAAATCAACAATACCAGCCGAGCGCTTGCACTGAAGCAACAACTTCATCATGTGAAGATGGCGAAAGGTGAATCGATGATTGCATACTTTATGAGAGTTACGGGTTGAGAGATCAGCTCGACAATAGGGCATATGGTTGTTAATAAAGACGACTATGCTTGCTCTCAATGGTGCCTTTTAATCTTGAGGAATCTTACATTGAGGGGAATCGATTGCAAGATCAAAAATTACCCCTGGTTTGGTCGCCCTAAGATCAGTGCATTCAAAAGAGGAATCAAAGGTTGGTGGCAAGAGGCGTTGGTCAAAGTTCAAAGAATGAAGATATTCATGTTCTTGCCTCCCATGCTTCGAAGAAGAAAGGAAAAGATGGAAAGAAAGGTTTCTTCAAGAGGAATCGAGATAAGGGAAATGATGATGCCCCCGCCTTCAAGAAGAAGAGAGACATATCCAAGATTCAATGTTTTAGGTGTGATAAGTTTGGGTATAGCCAAATTGTCCAACTAGACCTAAGCAACAAATTCTTATTCTTGGATGTTGATGATGCTTCTCCGCAAAAGGATTCAAGTGAATATTTGTTCTACTCGGCATTGGCAAGTAGTGTACCTAACGACACCAACACTTGGCTGATCGACAGTGGTGCTTCATGACATATCACTGGTTTTAAGGAGCACTTATCAAGTTTGGTGGAGAAGGAGTCTTCCGAGCAAGTCATTATTGGAGATGATGCTAGCTACTCTGTGAAAGGATTTGGGACCTCTTCACTTCATTGGATTCCGGCATCACACTTCAGTTGAGTAATGTTCTTTATGTTCCTGGAATCAAGCGCAATCTTATTTCTATTTCAGCCTTGGAAGATAAAGGATATCATGTTGCCTTCTCCAAAGGAAAAGTTTTAGTGTGGATGGAGAACTCTAGCTTCAAAGATGCTCAAGTAATTGGAGTTAGACATGAAAGTCTTTACAGGGTCTGCACATGTCCTCTACAAGCGTTGGTTCATGATTCTTCAAGTCTATGTGATCTTTGGCATCGAAGATTGGCTCACTTACACTTCCGAGCCTTACCTATCATGGAGAAGTTGGTGTCGGGCTTTCCTAAGTTCACCCAGGAGCACGAAGGTACTTGCAAGGGCTGCGCATTGGGTAAAAATATAAAAGCCCCTTTTCATAGTAGAGAAAATAGATCTAAGTGTATTTTAGACCTTATTCATTCTGATTTATGTGGTCCTATGTCTGTTCCGTCTTCGAGTGAATTCTTGTATTATGTTATTTTTATTGATGACCACTCTAGGAAGACTTGGATTTATTTTTTGAAATCTAAAGAGTTTGAGGAAGTGTTGGATAGGTTTAAAGAGTTTAAAGCCTTGGTAGAAAATCTTTCTGGTAAAAGAATTAAAGTCCTCAGATCTGACAATGGTGGAGAATACACCTCTGACAGTTTTCAGAATTTTTGTATTGATACAGGGATTAAGAGGGAGTTCTGTGTTCCATATAATCCTCAACAAAATGGTGTTGCAGAAAGAAAGAACATGACAATCGTGGAAGCAGCAAAGGCCATGATTCATGATCAAGATTTGCAAACCTTCTTATGGGCAGAAGCTTCTAGGACGGCTGTATATGTTCAGAATAGAAGTCCTCATAAGGTCCTGGAAAATATGACTCCGGAAGAAGCTTTTACAGGGAAAAAGCTTGAAGTCAGTCATTTGAGGATCTTTGGATGTCCTGTCCATATTCATGTTCCCAAGGAAAAGAGAACCAAGTTGGAGCCTTCTGGCAAGAAGGGAATATTTGTAGGTTACAGTGAGACATCAAAAGCCTACATAATATACATTCCAGGTCAGAAGTTGATCGAGATCAGTAGGGATGTCACATTTGAGGAAGATGTCGCATTCAGAAGATCCAGGGGGATTCATATGGAGATTGATAATGAAGAGTCTCCTTAGGATATGGAAGTTGACCATACTCTTGAGATTTAGAGGGAGACTTCAGAACCAAAAGAAGATATTGATCCTGTTGAACCCTTGGAACCTACTGATGGGCCTACTGACATTGTTGTTGGGAGGAAGAGACCTCTATGGGCCGGTCGTACTATGCAAGAGGCTGAAAGTTTTACAGCTCCTAGAGGCACATTCAGAGAAAGCAAAAGGCCACATAAGTTCTCCAGTTATGTTGCCTTGATGAGTCAGATTATAGAATCCGAGCCTACCTGTGTTGAGGAAGCATCTAGTCATCAAGTTTGGAAAGATGCTATAATGGAGGAGTATTAGTCGAATTCTTAGAATGATGTTTGGACATTGTTCCCTAGATCCAGAGGGCAAATACGTGAGTATCTTCCTAAATGGCTATTCAAGATTAAGCATCTTTGAGATGGAAGCATTAGAAGCAAGATTTGTGGCTCGTGGATTCTCTCGAGAAAGAGAGGAGTTGATTATGAAGAAACATTTGCTCCTATTACTTTCGCTATACTTGTCGGAATATCGTACTGTGCTGCATCTAGAGGGATGGAAGATTCACGGATG
Source organism: Sequoia sempervirens (assembly GCA_007258455.2). Lineage (NCBI taxonomy): Eukaryota > Viridiplantae > Streptophyta > Pinopsida > Cupressales > Cupressaceae > Sequoia > Sequoia sempervirens. The sequence goes on from VDFB02382898.1 coordinate 13,444, forward strand.
GGCCATTGAAGATGGCCTTTTCTCAATGGGAGTGATTGAGGAAGAGGTTTATATAAGAACAACTGATGGATTTGAGGGTTCATGGGAGTAGAGTCCGCATGTTGCAAAAGGCTGAAAGAAGGCCTTGCATATTAGTGCTTAGCCGGGCTCACCGGTGCGTAGTGCAGAAAGGATTGGTCGGTACCTATCAAGAGTTTGGGCCTGTGAAGAATGATGCTGATTCAAATCCTCTACTTCAAGGTAATCAATGGTGATGCATTAATTTTGGTTTTATATGTTGTGTCGGTCAGCTGGAGATCACTGATTCTTGAGTGTAAGAAGAGGTTGACTTGAGATTTGGATGAAGGACCTTGGGCTCATGCATTACTTCCTTGGATTAAATTAAACAAATGAGATGATTCTAAGTCAGGAAAGTACACCGTTGATATGCTTAAATTTGGTATGATGGATTGCAAATCATAATCCACACCCTATAAAAGGAGATCAACTTACACAAGAGTTGGGAAGGGAGGGCTGCGGCTAATTTGGGCTTGGTGGATCCTACCTTGTACAGACAGCTGATTGGATCTTTGATGTATCTAGTTAACACTAGACCTGACATTTGTTATGCAGTAAGTGCACTTAGCCAGTTTATGTGTGATCCGAGACAGATACATCTTGTTGCAGCTAAACATATCCTGAGATACTTGCGTGACATAGTTGGATATGGGTTGAGGTATTCTTCAGATGCAGACTTGGAGTTACATGGTTTTACTGATTCTGATTGTGCAGGTTGTGTCACAGATCGGAAGAGCACCTCTGGTTGTTGCTTCAGTTTAGGTTCGGCTATGATTTCTTGGTGCAGCAGGAAGCAGTCATCTGTAGCATTGAGTACAACATAGGCAGAATATATTGTAGCTTGTATGGCAGCTCGGGAAGTAGTGTGGCTTTGTAAGCTCCTTGCAGGATTATTTGGACAATCGATGGAGCCTACTATCATTCATTGTGATAACCAGAGTTGTGTGAAGCTTTACGTCAATCACATGTTCATGAGAACCAAGCATGTTGAGATCAAAATTACCACTACATGAGAGATATGGTACTGCGGAAGGTTGTACAGTTGAGGTCAATCAACACTGATGAGCAGACGACAGATATTCTCACCAAGCCTCTCGCCAAGATAAAGTTTGTGTACTTTCAAGATAAGCTTGGTATGAGTGGAGAATCCATCTTTATTTGAAAAGTCTGATATCGGTGAGCCTTGTTTAATGAGTTCTTGAGACGGAGGAATTTGAGGTGCAAGCCCTTGATAATGCATTTTCCTCTGAGACGGAGGAATTTGAGGTGAAAGCCCTTGTTTCCACCCTTGAGCTGAGTCATGGTGGATGTCATGTGTGAGACTCCATGACATATGTGTGTACTTGTGTTTCACCCTCTGAGAGAGTCATGGTGAAAGTCACGTTGAGGTGACAACATCACGCAAGTGATGAACACTTGTACTTACCATAGTTTGGTTGTAGCCATTATGGTTGATATCGTGTTGAGGCGATATCTAATATCACGTTGAGGTGATATTCTTCTTTTCACATTTGGTTGTAGCCAATGTGGTAGACATCACGTTGAGGTGATAAGTCTTGTGTAGCTGGAAGTTCTCTCCCTACCTGAGAGGGAGTGTTAATGATGAGTGCAACTTCAGGTGAATCCTTCCAGCCAGATTACTTGGAGATAATAATTAAATGATAGGCATGGCCTATTTAATTATTATATACGATTTTTGTGAAGAGACAAATCTCTTATATATTGGCGCGATTATTCATGAAGAAAATTTATTGATGGCCGACCTTCCTTGAAATTAGCATTTATTATTTGTAATTATCTTGGCCGACCTATCTCTTGAAGAGGTGCGACCTCTCTATCAATGTGTATTTATACAAGGTCATTTCTCCTTCATTTGATCATCAAGCAAGTTCGATTTATTACTTCATTCAAGTGCGAATTTCTTCAAGAGCAGGTTGTGAATTTATTCAAGGGCAGAATTAGATATCAAGGAAGTACAGATTATTATCTGTCATTGCATCTAGTGTAGGTGCTGAATATTGGCCTTGTAATTGGCCTCATTGTAAAGAGAATTGTTGCCACTATTTACATATATAAGAGAGATCTTTGTTGCTGGGTTTTTCTCCCTCAAGAGGAGGGTTTTCCCAGGGTATCTGTTGTGTTATTGTCTGATTTTGAATTATTTTTCTGTGCATTAAATCTGATCATTAAAATTTACACTAGCCTCACTGCTGCTCATGTTTTTTATTTTTAGAATGCAAGTTTCAACTGAAAATGCAAAAAAATAAAAAAAAAGACAATGTATGTTTCACATTTTGCAAAAAAATGAAAAAAAAAATGGGAAAGGAAATACATACCTCTTTGGTGGATTTGCACTCCCAACAACACTATTTCAACCTCCTCTCCTCCTTCAAGCTGCTGCTCCTTCTCCTTCAATGGCTGCAACTTCTTTTGCTCTCAAACCCTTGGCTGCTTAAACAAACAAAATGCATAAAATGAGGTTAGAGAGGCCCTTTTTTCTTCATAAAGGAGTCAAAATCAATGGGGCCCACACATGCCACATAGGCAGGGGCATTCTTTTTTTATTTTATGTTTGTTTTTTTTAATTTTAAAAGCTCTCAAGATGTAGGGGACGGCCGGCCGTCCCCTGGACGGTCGAGGGACGGCTCAGTCGTTACTTGGCTGTCCTTGGGACCGGTCAGTGGTCCCCCCGTTTTGGGGATGTTTCCTGAAAATTTTGCAAAAAAGGGGACAGTCCCCTGCCGTCCCCATGCTGTCCCCCGGTACCTGGGACATCCCAAGGACAGGGACGGGGCATTGGGAGGGGGGGGGAGGACGTGTCCTTGGGTTTCCCTATTTTATAGTCAAAGAGCTTGCTTGCTACAAGCTTTTTGATGGATTTAGATAATGATAAGCCAAATTCCTATCATTATTTTGATCATTTGTTTACTTTCAATACTGCAAGAGAAGCATAGGTGGTAGCAGTGGAGTCTAAGAAGTGGTTGAGAAGGAGATTTGCATCCGAGCAAAGTTGAAGATTTCCAAGTAGTGTGTGGAAGAGAGCCAAGCCAAAAAGAAAAAAAGAAAAAAAGCACAAGTTTGAGTGAGTGTCTCAAAAGGTTGGAGCAAGGGTGGCAAACAATATTAGAAGTAGTGCTAATCCAAAACATAGTCTAAAAAACCTCTAAGTGTCATGCAAAGGAAAATATGATTCAAGTAGAGATTGCAAGTGATGGCAAAAATTTGAAAACAGCGAACATAAAGCTAAGGCAATTGGTAGAGTAAACTTTACCAAGCGATGGCATGTAGAAGTCAAAGCCCACATATACTACCCACAAGAAAACAATGAGTTTTAGAATTAAAGGGAGGATGGCTAAAGTTTCTTCATGAAGACATGAATTGTAGCTTGCTTGCCTTTGAGGTTGTTACCTGCATTGTCGACCTCACAAAATTTAAACTTTTCATGTCAAATTGGCAATTTTTGTTTGTGTATTGAACCCCTTTGTCAAAACTCATTTGAATCGGTATTTCTTGATCACAAGGGTTCTTAGTTTTCCCTATGTCAAATCTCTCATCAAATTGGAGTTGTTAATTCACATTCGTAGTTGTGAAATGTTGGTGTTTCTTGACATTCACACAACTTGATTTAAATTGGCTTGAGACAATTAAATCAAGATATCCATTTGAGATGGAAGAAAATTGTTTTACAGGGATATTGGTGACTTCATTTAATACATTGTGGCAAGTTTTCAGGTCATAATACCTTTTGGTTTTTCAAAATTCCAGCAAGAAATTTATGGAAATAATTAAAATGTGAGTTTTTCGCTTGGCTAGACCAAAAATAATTAATAGGTTGCTTTCTAGAGTTATTTTACACAATTTGATCAATTTTTGGTCAAAAGTTACAAAATTTATTAAATTCCCATGTTGATTAGTTGGAGTCATTGTTATCATCCTAATAAACCGTGAGTTTCATGGTTTTAATTTGGTTCTAAAAGCTAAGTGATTTTTGGAGGAAATGCTCACTTATGAAACTTATTCTAATGTTCAAAAATAACTTCAAAGGTACTTTTATATGGTTATAAAACTCTTGAAATGTTTGAAATGCATTACGTCAGCTGTAATATGCAGCCCTATTTGCTCTTTTTTTTTGTTTTGATGAATGTTTTGTGATATATTTGCAATGTTTGATACAACAATATAATGCAGCAAAATAGAAGATATTGCAATAATATTTTCAACTCAAAAATTGAACATTACATAGGGAATACACAATTGAAAATTCCAGATTTTTATATCAGCTTAGATACTCAACATTTTCACAAAATATTGACAACCCAATTCATAAAATATCCCCTATTATCTAAAACAACCCAAAAAATCTGGGAGTTACAAATCATGAACTCATAGGTAAGATATGCCTTGAAACCCTCTGAAAATGGATGCCAACTGCAAGTAACACCTCCAATGGAGGAAATGATGCCAACACAATGCTCTCACACTTGTCAATATATGCCTTTCAAGCTTCATGCTAGACCTCTAAAAACATCCACGATACTCAGCAATATATATTATTTGTCCAACTACCCAAGCAGTGACAATCTTCCTTTAAATCCCACGACCTGAATATGTTGTATCAATCAGCAATGCAAACCCTTGAATATGCAGTAAGGTGCCGGCCAGCTATAGGTTACCCTACAATCCCAATATTTGCAATATTAAAAATCTCGAAATCCCACATCCAAATCACCAAGGATTGACTTATACATCAACAAGTATATCCTCCCAATTCAATCAATATATCTTCCAATTTCCCGTTGATTCCTTCGAACTTTGAATATTAAATCTATCTTGTAAATTGGCGAAGCACAAGCACAACCTCTGAATGGAGTTGTCTGCAAGTTAGCTTGGGAGATCTTTTACTCCTGCATCGAGCTGTTTTTCCTGAGGGATTTTGTCCTCAAAAAGCTAAGTGTTTCCAGACTCTCCTATCTCTTGCAAAAACCCTTATCAAAATAATCTTCTCAACAATGAATGAATGAATGTGTAAATGAGCTCCAAATGGCTTTTTATAACTCCCACACCCCAATTTGCATTTGAGTTTTATTTCATTTACTTTTTTCCCGCCTTATAACTCCCCTTTTAATTTGCACTTAACTTTATATTATAAAGTGCACTATAAAAACATTTATATCCCACTTTTAAAAGTCCTTTAATATATTATAATAACGTATAAAGTTAATTAATTTAAATTAACTTAGTAATTAACGTTATTAAAATTAAATACATAGGATCGTTGAATACCAAAATGTCTCCAAGCTATAAATATGCCATCATGCCAAAAATAGTAACTCTGCCAACTGTCCATACCAGTGATTTACTATAAATAGTAAGTATAGACGAAATGTCCATGTGACTTACTAAAAATAGTATGGTTAAAATGACTAAATAGCTTTTGCAAACTCCTTGGTAAACACTGGGCTGGGAAAAACACTAATTGAGCTCAAAAAGGTTGGGCTAAACAAGTCTGCAACTCCCTCAAAAGGCCCATAACCACCCCGTTAGTCTATGGGGACCAAGTGATGGACTAACCACTGCGATTGACCACTGCCTAGGAAAAAGGGGACATTACATTAGCATTTTTAAATAGTCATAAAACTCCTTATAACTCTTGAAATACACCGGCTTCTAAAAAGGGGGTGTTTGTTGAAACCCGACGTGGTTCAAAACCCCCAAAACTCATGACATATGTTTTTGAAGCAAAATTTAAAGTGAAGTGTTAATTCATCGGAGGTTTTGAGAGGTTTTAAAACCTCTATCGGCCTCCAAAGTGGTTGTGTGAACCACTAAAAAGCATGACATACAATTTGAAACTCCGTTCACTCTTTCCTTCTATGTGAAAGTGTTGTGCGGGCAGCATATTACGTCCATCAAAACATAACATAACAGAAATCTTTGCTAGATGTTGTGATTGTGAGTGCTTTGGTAAAAAAGGTGTGAAAATGTGGAACAACATGGATTTGTTGAAAATGTCTCATAAACCTTCAAGCAAATGTAAATGATTGATTAGAAATCTATGTTGGCATCCTATCTATGTTGGCATCCTCCCTATCTGTGCCAAAAGGGGAGCTTTGGAATAGGATGCAACCATTCATCAAAGCATAATTAAGAGTGGATTTATCTTGAATGTTGCAATGGTAAGTGCCCTAATGGACATGTACACAAAGATGCAAAACATAGACAAGGTCGTGCAAATTGTTTAATAAGGTGTTTAGAAGGAACACCACCTCATGAAATCAATGATGCACTAAAATGTTGGAGAACTATTGATGGTAAAACCTAGTGCGTAGAAGTTAATTGCAAAGATTGTTACAGAAAGAGATTGTCTCAGAAAGATCATTGTATAGTGAGTCTGATGAGTTTTGTTGGTAGTGTTATGATTTGTAGCTTATCGCATGAGACAATTTTAATCCTCTCAAAATGGCTTGCTTTGGTAAGGCTTGGTATCTCCTCAAGTTCTAGACACTCATTAATGTAGAGCTTTGTAAGCTTTGTTCAATCTTCCAATCCTGCAATCATTTGCAGTTTTCTACACTTTTGCACTTTGAGTTCTCTGAGTGTCACTAGCAGTGTCATTTTGTGCATATTGCAATATTCAAAATAAATCCTATATAGGCAGTTTGATATAGAAAGATGCAAATCAACTTGAAGCTCAAAATTCTACAATTCGTCAAAATTCTCCCATCCATCAACTCAAGATTTTTACAACCATCCAGCTCAAAACATTTAACCTTGAGAGATGAATACATTGTTATGCTCTTCAAAAAGTTCAAACCCACTAGATGCAATTCAAGCTGAAGCTTCTGGCACAAGGAAACGCTTAATTCTACAAGCTTTGGAAGATAAGATATACTTGTTACACTATTCAAATTAAAATAGTTTTCAATCATAACTTTTTCTAGGCAGCCCAATTGTGGAAGATTTAACCCATGAAGCATTGCACGAGAAAGATTCTGAATCTATCTCTTGCCTCAATGCACTTGATTTCATCCCACCACCAAGGGTTGACTAGAGTTCACATTACAAAAGAAACTTGTGGAAGTAGTGATGGATACATGGCAAGAGTCATCCAACAAGAAGTTGACCAAGGAGCCTCTTATTGATCAAATTGTAGAATCCTAAAGAAACTACCCATTAGGGGTGGTAAGGAGTAGGAGATGATGATGACAACGGCGACCCAAATCAAAAGGGAAGATAAGAAGGAGGTCACTCTTGGTGAGAATCAATCCAATGAATTAGCTGTGCCCATTCCAAAGATAATTGAGACTCCTTTGCCACTCCTTGAAGGGCTAATGTTTTTTAGACTGCATTGCAAAGGAGGTGATTCCCTAAGCTCAATCTAAACTTCTTTCATGCAATACATTCAAGCTATGAATCACCCAAGGCAAATCCCATAATGCAAATCAGGCTTGTCGATCCTATGGGGAAAATGGTGATTGGTGCAATTGTGCCTAGGAGTGAAGTAAGTTGGATAAGCCGTGGATTGAAGATTTTGTAGTTCATCACCATACTTTTCCACAAGTTGATCAATAGGTCATACTTGACATGGTCAAGTAGGGAGTAGAATTTGACAATGCACACCTTAGAAAGTTGCTTGAAGAAGTATCTCATCTCAAAGCCAATAAATGAGCCTTGGTTAAATACATTAGCAAAGATTCTGCATCCGGGGTGAGTATTCAAGATCCTATTGTCATGGAAATGCCTCCAGCATTGAGTGAACTCCATGATGAACTCACTTGAGTGATTAGACTACCTAAGGAGCAATGTTAAGATGATATAGCTTTGACAACCTTCAACTTGCTTAGGGATTACTTTTGTCTTTGTGGGATGCAACTTAGACTTTATAGGATAGCTCATAAAAGATGGTCTATATGCATCAAGATTTCCTCTAGATCTTGGGATTGTGGAGTTAGGAGAGAGATTCTTTAATGAAAATAGTTCTGGTCAACTCTTTGCTACTCTTAGAAGGAAAATTCATCAAGGTTTGAGTGAACCATTCTAATGTTCCAATTGTATGCCACAACCTTTCATGAAGATGATTTAGTTAATATCTTTCCTTCAGGTAGAAGTAGAGATTCTATCTTCCTTTAGACCAGCAACAATACAAAGAGATTTTCCTCTCCTCTACTTGATGTGATCATGGACAAAGCTGTAATGTCCCTAATAGGAATTATACTTTATATCCGAAATTACCAATTTCCCAAGCAATAAAGGAGTTAGAAGATACCTTGGCTTGATTTGATCCCTGCAACCAAGTTAGAGATCAATTACAATGATAACTTAACTAGTAGAGTATCATGATTGAACATTAGGAAATCCATAGAAAATTTGTTAACCCAATTATTACTTTATCCTAATAGGAATTATACCCAACGACGGATATACCATCCTCGGCCTCATGTGGCGCATGCCATTCATAAGGATCCCAATTCCCTTATCTTTCCATCCTTTTCGATTACCCCATGATTGATCTCCTTAAATTGCTACATTATGCCAATCAATCTGCTTGCTTTTCTTTCCCCCAATTTGATCTGCTCTTAACACTCACAAGATGTCATTAGTGTAGATCAAACAGATAAGAATCTACTATCCATACTTTTATTAAGCAGTATAATTACTTATAAGGTTCATTAATTCGTGAAAGCATCACTATTGCATAATTGTACAATACAATACAATATATATATATATATATATATATATATAT
>VDFB02382899.1:0-25266 GCA_007258455.2 Sequoia sempervirens
ATATATATTTGTTAAAGAGTACACATGATATAATATTATTTTCGGATTGCTTCGTGCCTTGCTTCTCTGTTTCTTGTTTTTTTGAAGGAGTTCTCCTTTTTGTGGTCAGTTTGTTTCACATGCTCTTATGTCCTTTTATTCCACCTCTTTGCCTTTGCTTGTTGGTTTTTTTAGTCTGGCGGTTCCCTAGCTGGGGGTCCTCCCCTTTTTCTCCTTCTGCTAAGGTTCTGAAGGATATTGTTCTTGCCTCTTTTTTTGAGATGGAAGATCCTGTCTCTTTTGTTGATAAGGTTATTGGTCAACGAAACTCTTTGTTTGAATTGTGGTTTGTTCCCCACCTTTGTCTTGAGTGAAGGACTTACAATAGATATGTCGGACAATCTTCTCAATGTCATGTTGCTTGAAATGGAAAACTATTTGGAAGGAAAATTCCTTGCCTTTCGGCCAAATGTGGACCAAGTTAGGAACTGGGCTTCTCTTCATTGGAAATTGAAGGGTAGTGTTTCTATCAATGCAATGGTTGATGCAATTTTCTTGTTTAAGTTCTCTACTAAAGAAGATATGGTAAAGACTCTTACGGGGGGGCCTTGGGCTCTTGACAAGAGCTTCAAAAACATCCTCTATCTATGCAAATGGAAGCAAGGGTTTGTTGTTGCTAGGGATCTAGGGGTTGTTGCTCCTACTCTTGGATTCGTTTGCCTAGCCTGCCTTTGGAATTTTGGATCTACAACATGTTTCAAAGCATTGCAAACTCTTTTGGTAAAATTATAATGATTGATAAAGTTACTCTGCAAAAATCTTGATTTTTCTTTGCAAGGCTGTGTGAATGTAGCTACAAACACTATTCTCCATTCTAAGATAACTTTAAATTCTAGAATGGGTAGCTAGTCGCAACCTATTATGTATGAAAAAGCAGGTATTTTATGGTAAGGTTGTAATAGTTTTGGACACTTGAGTAATAACTACAAGTCACAAGCTGGGAAAAACACTTAGGTCTCTGTTCCTATTCTTGTTGTTCCAAAGTTGGATGTTGCTATCTTGGTTCCTGGTTGTGGGGAAACTTTGGTTATCCTAGATCCCTTAGTCCTCCGCCCCCTTCCACTCTCTCCCCTCTCCATTCTGTTGAAGACCCCTTAGAGTGCCCCCTCTCCACCCTACCCCTTTCCCCCAGAGGATGGATCTCTTGTTGCCCCCTATTGGGGTTTTTCTTGGTACTAACTACAAATCTACAATTAAAGCTTCAACTCTTGCAAAAAATTCACTATCTAAGGACACTATGCAAAAGAATGTTGTGATGCTCGCCTTAAACTAGTTCCTTCTAGAAGAATTGACAAAAATAATCAAACCCCATGGTAAGATGATTTACATCTCTTCCCAGTTTGATGAAGACAAGGCCACTTGTAGCATGATGATGTTACCAAACCATGTATCTAATCCTTTGTCTCCAAAAATGACTAACTCCCTGGGTGAGGATTCGATTCCTATTCAAGGAAAACCTAATAATAATAAAAAACTAATGTGGGTGGAGAGCCCAAAAAAGGTAGACTGTCGCAAAGAGAAACATGATCAAGGGAAGCAACAAGAGAGGTGGCGTTGGGGAAACAACGGGCCTTAGAGCTCTCAAGTCCCAAACCCTTGAGAAAATGATTCCTTTTCTTCTATTTAGATATGTGGATTACATCTTTATCCCATTAAGAGGTACCAACATTCATGCTCACACTCTCCATCTTGATATGAAGATAATGTCTTGGAATATTAGGGGGTTGAATAGCCCACACAAACAACATATGATCAAATGTTGCATATTGGAACATAAGGTTGATATCTTGTTGATAAAAGAAGTCAAAATGTTTGTATCTAGTTTTGCTCCAATTGCTTCTAAAATTTGGCCTTATGTTGGGTTTTGTGTGTCCTTTGCTAAAGGTGCTTTAGGGGGAATTGCCACTTTGTGGAACCTATTGAAAGGCATGCTCATTAACAAAAACAAAAACTATCTCTTGGTCTCCTTCTTTGACCCATCCAACAACATGCAGTGGACTCTTGCTAATATCTTTGCTATGAACACTAAACCTACCAAAAAATAGCTTTGGGACTCTCTAGCTATCACCATAAGTAACTCTCTTGATGCTTTGTGGTTAGTTGGGATGTCTTTAACACTTTGTTGTTCCCCTCTAAAAATTTGGGTTGTATTGATGTCTTCTTTGATAGTATTGGTGACTTGGTTGACCACTTAGCTAACATGAGCCTTATGGATGTTGAGCTCCAGCGAACTTCCTTCACTTGGTCGAACTGTAGATTTGGAAAAAAAAGTATTTAGGTTAAACTTGATAGATTTCTTATCTCTCATAATTGGAACTTGCTTCCTCAGATCTCTCTCTGCCCTCTCAAGAGCAAGATTTGACCACTATGCCCTTCTACTTTCTTGGGAGGAGAATGTCAAGCAAGGGCCCTACCCTTTCAAATTAGAAATCATGTGGGAGTCTCATTCAGATTTCAAAGATTTGGTCAATAGGTGGTGGAAGAGCTCATTCCAAGGTACTCTTATGCTTACCCTTGCCCAAAAGCTGCAGTTAATAAAAAGCAAAGCCAAGCACTAGAATTGATTCTCCTTTGGGAATATATCCCACAAGAAAGAAAAAATTATGAAAGATTTGAACAAGACTTTATGGGATTGGGAATTATTGATGTTATTTCTTTCTTTGAGGAATGTAGGCTCAAATTGGAATGACAAGACATGAAGAGAGAAGAACTATTTTGGAAGAAAAAATCTATAATACAATGGCTCATGGAAGGACATAGGAACACTAGATTTTTACATTAGTCTACTCTAAAACACCGACAAAGAAACAAAATTAGTAGGATTATTCTTGATGATGGCTTTGTTTCTTCCAAGGAGCAGTATAATGTCAATGTTATCGTCTCTTTCTTCAAAGGAATTTTTAAAGTTAATGCTCTAGAGACTAATGACTTTAAATGGAGTTTGTGAATGTTATTCCTAAAATCCTTAATGAGGCTGATAATAGGGATTATGCAAAGATGTCTCTATTGAGGAAGTCAAAGTTGTTTTCTCTTTTGGCGCCTTCAAGTCCCCTGGTCTTGATGGGCTCCCCCCTTCTTTCTTTCAAGTTTTTTTGGGATATCATCTTGTGAGACTTGTTTACTGCCACTAGACCTACATTGTGTTGGTTCCCAAAGTTGTTGATGCCATCTCCATGTTGGATTTCAGGCCTATAAGTTTGTGCAATATCATTTACAAAAAAAATTCCAAGGTGTTGGTCAACAGAATCAAACCCTTTCTTCACAGTCAGATTTCCCCCTGCCAAAAAGGTTTCGTGCCTGGTAGATACATCCTTGATGTTGTTCTTGCCACCCATGAGCTCATTCACTCTATGGAAAATAATAGGAGGCCTAGCATGCTCCTTAAACTTGATGTTTCTAAGGCCTATGATAGGTTGCTCTAGCCTTTTCTCTTTGCTATTCTCAAGAAATTTAGGTTTGGAGAGAAGGTTCTAAACATTATAAACTCCTGCATCTCCTCCCCGACTTTTTTGGTGTTGGTGAATGGTGTCCCCTCTAGAAAATTCTTTGGTTGTAGAGGTTTAAGACAAGGGGACCCCCTCTCCCCTTACCTCTTCATCTTGGCAACATAAGCTATAGGGTGTCGCTTTCAATAGCTTACGAGCTCTAACAAACTTTTGGGGGTCAGAGTTGCTTCCCAGATTCCCCTTGCTTCTCATCAACAATTTGTTGACAATACCATTCTATTTGGTGTTGCCTCTGTGGTGAAAGCCAAAATATAGAAGGCTACCTTTGAAGTTTATGCCGGTGTTGTTGGGAAACATATCAATTACAACAAAAGTAAGCTTTACTTCTTCAACTCAGAGAAAATTCTTGAAGATAAAATTGTTCACATCTTGGGCCGCAAACAAGATTGGCTTCCTACCTCCCATCTTAGTATTCCCCTGACTACCAAAGTGTTTTACAATACCTACTGGAACAATATTGTTGAAAGAGTGTAACATAAGCTTGTTGGTTGGAAAGATAAAATTCTTAGCTAGGTTGGTAAAAAAAGGAAATCTTAAATCCTCCCTCCAAAACATCCTTGTATATTTCTTATCTCTATTTAAAATCCATGTGGCCTTGGTTGAAAATTTTGAAAAGATCCAAAGGAAATTTCTTTGGGTGGGTGTGGAGGATAAAAATAGAACCTCTTTGGTTAAATGGGACAAGGTATGTAAACCAAAGCATCTTGGTGGTTTAGGTCTTTGAAGCCTGAAGCAGTTCAACAAAGCTCTTATCACCAAATGTGGTTGGAACTTGATTGTTGGCAACAAGGGGTGGGCTCACATCCTCTGTGCTAAATACCTCGACAATAGTAATCCTTGTTGTTTCCTCTCTTTTGTTGCTTTCCCCTCGGGCTCTGTTCTTTGGAACCAGATTTTGAAAACCCGTATTGTCTTGAAATTGGAGATTTACTAGTGTGTGGGAAATGGTAGATCTATGTATTTTTTGTTTGATAAATGGGTTGAGATGGGTCCTCTTTCTTTTGACCAAAGGTTGGCCAAGCTTAGGGAATCCCTCTTTCATCTATTTGGTTCCAAAATCCATGAGTATATCATTTGGAATGGCCCCAAAATCTCATGGAAATATTTTGAGTATCAACTAAGAAGAATTAGTTCTAATACTTGGGAGAAACTGGATTGGAAAGGATCAGTGGATCATCTATACAAGATCATTGGTTCTTGTTGTCTATTTGGGATTGATTCAAAGGATGCTTGTTGTTGGCTCCCCAAATCTTTGGGGTGCTTCTTTGTTAAATCTGCAAACACTCTCAATGTTGATGATAAAGAGGACTCTTCATTCAATTGGAATATGGTTTGGAATAATAAGGTCTTACCTAAAGTTAGTTATTTCTAGTGGGAAACCTTGCATAACAAAATCCTTACCATTGATAACCTTAATTTGTGGGGCATCCACCTTGTTACAACATGGAAGAAACAATTGATCTTATTCTCCTCTATTTTGTGTTTGCTAGAGAGGTTTGGGAGGAGTTTTTAACTCTCCTTTTAATTCCTTGGAATTTGTGCTCTCCTTTCATTGTTATTTGTGAAATCTAAAACCAAATTCCTTATCTTGTCTCTTGATAGCTATGTAAAGAAAGGAACAATAGGGTTTTCAGGGATCAATAAAGAAACAACAAAACCATCTTCTAGATCATAAAAAATAGTATTCAAGATAACTTCTCTTCTCTATCTTTTAAATCCTCGAAGAGAATGCCAAATTATACGAAGATCAGAGTGAAACGGAATTGGGGAATATCTCATAGCTTGACCAATATAAATTGGACTAATATCTCAACTAGACAAATGACAAAATGCAACCCTCCTTGCAAAGGTGGGCTAAGCTCAATTTCGATGGTTGCTCCAAGGGCAACCCTGAGGATGTTGCTATTGGGGCATTATAAGAGATGATCAAGGGAACATTATTGAAGGATATGGTGGGCTATTGGTTTCAACTCTAATAATTTTGTTGAGGCTATGGTGGTCTAGTGGGGGATTAAGCGGCTCTTGTGCTTGGGCTACTTAAGGTTGAGATTGAAGGTGACTCACAACTCGTTGCGGATCTCCTCCAAAATGACAAGCCCCTTCCTTGGAAGATACAAAGAATTATTGAACATTGCAGAAGGGACCTTGGTGGCTTTCATCAAGTTAAAATTTGTTGTATCTTCAAGGAAGGTAATGGTGTTGCCGACTTGGTTTGCAACCTGGGCTTGCAAAGTTTTGAGTGGAATTATTGGAATTTGAATTCAAATATCTTGGGAACCCTTCAACACATTTTTTCTCGAGGCAGACTTGACCGTTACTCACTTTCTTTGATATGACTACCCACCCTAAGACTGGAAGAGGTGGCATGGTGGAGGTTTCACATGGGTTGGAAATGCTTGACTTAGTTGTCCTAAGGACTATGATGTGGCTCATTCTTGCCACTACTTTGGGGAAGGAGATCTATATGGATTACAATATTTATATTCCTTAAGGTTCTCACAAGGGATTATATCACTCAAATTGCCACTAACTTTTCTTGTAAGTATTGTATTGATTGTAGGGAAATCATTGATCTTAGGGCCGCAAGTGTTTCCTTTGATCTCAAGTACACTTGGAAACTCATACCTATGTTCAATATGAATATCTACATTTGGCTCGTACAAATCCCTCTTATTGCTTATTTGAAGGGTCCTCTACAGCTCGCTAACATTAGTGATACTATTATGATTTACACCATAAGACGACAAAGAATAGGATTTATGATAGCCTAATTATGATCCCCATCAAGGAAGAAAGAACATTAGCAACTTCAAAAAAGGGTTTAAAGGTCTTGTTTTTGTTTTTCAATTCCTTTCTTTGGCTCTTTCGGATCTTTTGCACTTTGGGTGGGTATCTGTGTATGCTAATATGGGTGATCCAAGACTCTGCATGGAACCAGTCTCCTATGATGCACTCAAACAAGATATCAAGCTCTAGGAGCTCTTTGAAATAGGCGGTTTCACACCATTTTTCCAGGACATGCAGGGTTATAATGATAAGATAATTTTGAAATTTGTTAACTCCTCGTCTCAAGGATTTTTTTACCATTGGGGGCATGAAGTTTAAGGTGTTCAATGAGCTGATTTCCAAGGCCACATTCCTCTCCTATGATGGTATCAAGGTCGAGAAAAAGAGTAATGGTGATTACAAATTTTTCATTGATGAATTCTTTAGAGGAAAGGAGAAAGCGGTTCACTTTCAACATGGTTACAACTGTGAGAAGTTTCCATCTCCTTGGGCTCTAGTGAGCTTCCACTATATGAAATACTTTACCCTCGAAGGCCACTTCAAAAGTGTGCATGGGTATCACTTCCCGGTTCTTCATCATCTTTTCCAGGGTAAGAAAATGAACCTTCCTTTCTTTTTGTTTACTTCTCTTGAAGCTTGCATAATTAAATGTGCCTACCCTCCTTTGCACCAAGGCTTAACCATGGCCCTTTATAAATATTTCCTTTTGATGACTCCCTCATCTAATCTCAAGGTCAAGTGCAGTGTCCAAATCAAGCTTATTGAGGAAAATGCCTCTAGGTCCCCTTCTGCCCCTGTAAACACAAACCTTGCTCTATTGGAAAGGTGGGTTTGAGCCCTAAGGGTAAGAGTCGTACTATGCTTTCTACTCTCCAGCTTGAGTCTCTTGATACCTCGTGTACTAAGAAAAGAAAGGTGACATCCCCTAGAGTGCAAGACGAACAAGTTAAAACTGCCAAAAAGGACAAAAGCTACAATCTTGGAGAGGGTGAGGCCATCGATATTTCTAATGCGGAGGGGTTGGAGAATGTGGCTATGTAGTTGACTCCTTCTGAATCCTAAGGTTTTGGAACACGGGTTTGCTAGACTTGGTAAAGCCCTTACCATTGTGAACCCTAAAATTGCCAAAGGAAAATAGATTTAGGGGTTGAATGAGGATGAGGAGTTAGATGAAGAGGAGTTCCTCCCTTAGATTAAGGAGGGCTCAGACGAGGATGACTTAGACCATGACTCTGACGAGATGCAAGATAATGATACTAATGAGGAAAATGCTGAAGAGGACAATGATACTAAGGTTTTTATTGGCTATAACCATACTTTTGAGGTGGCCTCAGAGGTGCAAAATTTTCTATTCCCTCCCTCCCCTAGCCCTTTGGACAACATGAATGTTAGGGAAGAAATTTTCCCTCCATACATTCTTACCCACAACACTAATGACAAAGACAAGGAAATCATTAAGCCATAAAGTAGAGTGCTTGAGCTGGAAAATTTGGTCTCCAACAGTTTCAATGACAAGTTTGCTCATTTGGAGAATGCCCTTCCTAAGATTATCAAGCTGACTCAAGGCATTATGCACAAGTTTATTATGGGTATTGTCTCTTGTCATTCGAAGATCAACAAACAAAAGAAGAAAAGAGATAAAGAAGATGAGGAGGTGAAAATGTAGGTTGAGAATGCTGATGAACAAAAAGAGAGGAATGGGCAATATTCTTTGATTCCCTCCTGGAAGACTGGAACCTAATTTTGTAGCGCTTCTATTTCTTAAGTGAACAAAACTCACTGTTCACCTGTAGCCTTCAGAAAGAAATACTGATCGTTATGAATGCAGTTGGTTTTGTTACTTGATGGATAACTCTGTTTTACTCTTCCATTGTATTTCACTTTGTTTGATGTATATGATGAAATATCTTTTCAAAAACAACCCATTTAATGTATAGGGCAGCATGCCGGGCTCTACCCTTGTGGGAGATTTTTACTCCACATGCTTGGTCTTCGAATAATGTTCAGCTTTATGACTTTACCTATACCTACACAAGGAAACAAACTGTGTTAGCATAAAAAATGGAACATGTTGATTATGATGTCAATACTTCTCCTTCAGCTCACTTCTTCATACTGCATTTGATTTCTTTGATTGTTTCAATGCATTGCTCATAGTATATTGTACTATTGTAGGTGCATCATATGAGTTATGTCATAGTCGGAGCCACTGACACCCTTCTTTTCCTCTTACAGGTCGACGAAGCTCAAGACGACGAGGTGCACCATTCAACATCAAGCATCGCTAACCAGTCAATGATGACTATGTTGTTGCTTATGTGTTTTCCTTTTGCATCTTCAGTAGTGCATTATGCTATTAGAAATGTACTGAAACAATTATAGTTATATCCACGGCTTGTGTGGATCCTTGATTTCATTTTTGCTTTTCAGTTGAAAAGAAAAATGCATCTCATGCAGTGTTATAATACTATTCTGATTGTGAAATCAAATGAAGCCTTGTAAAAATATGAGTTCTTTTTGAAATGAATAAAAGCATCTGAAATGCTATTTTGCACATGTACTCAATTTGTCTTTCTTTTAAATCTGCAACATTTGAATGGCACTCTGCAACTCCACCTCACTAAAATGCATAACTGATATTCAATGCATAATGATAATGCGAAAACATTTAAAATCCAATCTACAATTCCACTTTATGGAAAATAATAGCACCAACTCCTCCATTTGGTGAGGCAAAAATATGTAACAATAATAATATGATCTCAAACATATAATACTGTAAAACATCTCAAAGAGAGGGACATTTTGTATGAATAGAATCATCATATCTCTAGCCCAATCTCTCCCTCGATCTCTCCCTTGACCTCTCCCTCTATCCACGACCCAATATCTCCCTCGATCCATGGACCGATCCCTCTCCTGATCCAAGATGTGGGGATCCATGTCCCGATCCAAGATCTCCTGATCCATTTCCTGAGCCTCGTCCCAACCAGCTGCATGTGTTCAAGTACACACATGTTTAAATTTAATTTTTAATACATGTATATATATATGTACATATACGTCAAATTATCTAAAATTACAATGTACAAGTTCAATGTGTTCAAACTTACATCAAGTAATTAATTTTTTTATTAAATTTAAATGTACCTCAACTGCATACTATGCGGGATCGCCATTGTGTGCCAAATTTCCAAAGTCTGACAAATCACCATACTGCTTAAAATTTTTGAGTACACCATTTCAATCAGGAGCTAAACAACTAGACTTGAAAATGCATTACATGTACATATACATGTACATAATTTTTTAGAACACAACTATATATATAAATTATTCAAGTACCTATAATGCCTGATCGATGGCTCTACCAATGTCACTAAGATCACGAGAATGTAAAGACACCGTAGGGGGATTTGTAGCATGTACGGTATCAATACCAAAAAGAAGCTGATTATATGTGCCATGGACAAGATCAGGTGTTGTAGTAACCTCAATGTGATATGTAACATCCTGATGACCTGGACAAGCTAAAGGATCGATAGAAACATGATGCATATGGGATCCTATAGGTTGTTGTGGAATATCCTCTACATTTGCCACCCTGTGGCTCGTATGTGTACCAGGATATTGTTGTCTAAAAAAGTCATGTACCTAGTCAAGAGCGATCCCATGGTCCTCACTAACAACCTGATATGTTGCTAGTAAATCCAAAACTGAGACTCTACACATATTAGTAGAGTCATGTGGGTCATCTACTCGACATCTGAAGGAGTAAGTAGATAGACACGAATAAATGGATCATACGATGTATATGTAGCCTCAATGGGAGGAAGGCTGGTCTGCGGGTGTAATAAGTATCTACCAACTCGACCAGATGAAATTTGATCAATCTGTGTCGTAATAGAGGAAATGTTATAAAAAAAATTCCCTTGAGTGGAGCCTATTACTGCCTCCCCTGCTGTTGCCAATTCCAAACATTTTGGTAAAACCAAAAGGTTTGGGCCAACTAATGCCCTCTTGTTCAAAGGTAGTGGAAAATCTGAATGTCTAAATTGTGGTTTGTCAGAAAAATAGCCTTTACCTTGGCCAGCATGCTCAGGATACGATGTGTAGTTCACATCTATCTGTAAATGAAATTTTGCATATAATTGTTTGACAAAATATTGTGGCAGCTCATCATTGTGAGGCCATCTATGATACACTGCTAACCATCTAGGGTATATGAATGGCACAACAAGAGGATCTACACACCTCATAACCACATATCCTCTAATTCTATTTTGTCCTCTATAATTAGGGAACATGGTTAACACATTTTGTTGGAAATATGTGCCTCAAACATTACAGTTGAAACCTCCTTTAGGAGCAATGTTGGTGTGACATTCGATTGTTTGCGCCAACTAGCAGTTTTTTTATCAAATTATGAACAGGTCTCTATGACCCTAAAGAAGTCTTATCGAAAGGTTTACTGTGAATTCTATCACTGTAGCAAGGTGTGTTCATTGTGACCTTATAGCGCTTGGGAGATATCTGGACGAAAGGCCATTCATTCGTTTATCGGCATAACTCTTAGCGACTGTGATCTTCGGTGAAGCTTATGGTTCTCACTAAGATGTCTCAGTGAAGTGTTGTTCTCTTTCCAACGAGGAAACACTTGGGAGTTATCAGTGTAGCACTAAGGCTTCATTATGAAGTCTGGGTGATATACAAATGTCTTACTGACAGAGAGTCTAAGGTAGATCATTGGAGTGACTCGACAGGCTCAGTGAGAAGTCCTATCGAGACTTAAATGTCTCGCCGACAACTCAT
Organism: Sequoia sempervirens; assembly: GCA_007258455.2. NCBI lineage: Eukaryota > Viridiplantae > Streptophyta > Pinopsida > Cupressales > Cupressaceae > Sequoia > Sequoia sempervirens. The sequence goes on from VDFB02382899.1 coordinate 11,145, forward strand.
TGTGTTGGAAGCCTTCGGTATAACTTAAAGCAATCGGTAAGTTCTCTCGGCGATGGACAAATGTTTTGGCGACAGGTGAACACTTCAGAGTAGCATATGAAGATCGGTATGAACTCTCGACGATAGATGTGAGTCTTGCCGAATTTCATTTGGTGCTTGGTAGATATGGAAACTTTGGTGTAACCTTAGTGATTCGCTATGACCTTCTGGCGAAAGCGATAAGTCAAGATGATTGCTTGGTGACTCGGTGAAACTCTTGTAACTTGATAGAACATCCTGGCGACTACGATAACTCTTGGCGACTATGATATGAGTTCAATGTGGCATCGGCAAGACACCGTTAGTGTCTCACTGAGATGCTAATGCAATACAAATTCTGTTGACTGAGTATGACTTCTGATGTGGCATCACGTGGATGAATCAGAAGAGCCGAATTGGAACCATTGGGAGTCTGTTCGTTGTGAAAGTTCTGTGAGGGAGCTCGATAGTCAGAGAACACCATGGTTATAGTCAGAAGTTATAGATGTTTTGATGTTGGATAGTAGTTCGATCAACAGTGAAGTGTGAATAATTCAAACTGTATCAGTGAAGGATTAAAAATTTGTAAAGGTTGTAACCTAAAATTTTTCTGTTCGAAGAATGTACCTGATGAATGCTACTGTTTAATGACACGAGAAAGATAAGTCTGGAATTGTATGTAACTTTGATTACTATAATACAAAATGATTTCTCTTGGTGTGGTGGGTTTTTCTCGTAGGGTTTTCCACGTATCACGGTGTTCATGTGTGTTTGTCTAAGTGCTACGTTTTACATCTGTCTCATAGTGCATCTCAATTTGACTATAATTCAAAAATTAAAGATACTTCTACATTCTTTCCCGAGGTATTGACATTAGGAAAATTGTTTTCCGCATCTAGTTTTTCTTACATTTCTAGAATCCCAGGCGATGCGTAAGTAAGAGGTGTCATCAAATATATTGATGATTGGTGCTACTATCATGTAGTCGTACAAGCTTTGGGTTGCCTCAGCCTGTGCCTCCATTTGAGAACTTCCAGCCATTTCAGGGTATTGTAAATTTTTTGGCTACATTAAATTTCTCTGTAATTCACTTCAGCTTTGTCTATATTCAATTTTTTTTGCTTTGGGTAGCGTGCTCAAAAATCTCTCACAATGTTAGTTTCTTGCATGCAATACTTAGCTATTTATTTTCTTTGGGTAGCCAACAATGCTCACCTTTTAGCATTAAATTCGGCATGTATCACCAACTCTTTTTCTTGTGTGAAATGAATTACTTGCCATTTTGAAATGAACATAATTCATAATGACGATTTGGTAGTCATGTTGTATAGCACAATTTCCTTGGAACTTGAGCCAAAAATTTGAAGGCGGTTTAGGCTTTTGCATGCCTGGGCAATTAATATCCCAAAGAAAATAATTAGGCTAAAGACACAATAATTACTTGAAAATATTTGTGTTTCTCTTTAAAATTTGAGAAGTGCTTGTAGAATGACACATCGACATTTGGCCGTATAGATGATCGTCGATGACTGCCACTAGCTTATGCTAATTAATTAGCTCTTATTTATCTTACACACAACAAACTATACCTAGCAGATGCAACTAGGTGGGAAATTTGAGCAAGCTCCAGTGAGATTTTTGAGTTAGTACTCGATTTGCATCATGCTTTTGGCATGTGAATTACCATGCTTATCTTGGCTATTTCTATAAATAGCCGCTTAGGCAATAGCAAAATCACACTTAGCAATTTGAGCAGAATTGGTAATAGGCAGTTGGCTTAGAATTTAGCGTTAGGTAGTTGAGTAGAATTTGCATAGAGCTAGGCTTAGAAAATTGGCAAGTTTAGCACCATGAATACTCCCATCAGGCTAGTTTGTAACAAGTCCCAGATGACATTCCTAGGGGAAATCTCAAATAGGTGTCTTAAAAGAATGACCAAGAATAAAAATTAATTGGCCATTATAGCAATGAAGTGGGTTATGGGGAGGGATTGTATTGAATACAAAGACAAGTACAAAGTTAATACCGATGTATGCTCTCACTTCATCGCGTCTATGCTTGACATCCAAGTTCCCAAGCCATTGATTCTTATCCTGGTGCTTGAAGTACTTTCGAAGAAGTACTTAGGTGGCCTCAGAGAGGTGGTGGTGAATGCTACGTTTTCTTTGGGCCTACCAACGACGAGTGACCTTAGAAAGTATATTGAAGAAGACGTAGTAGTGCCATGGGTACCGTTCCAGAGCGGGTTCTGCATCCAGTCACATGAAGAGTATCATCAAAGGGTGACCCGTGCCTGCCACTTCTTGTTTCACTGCTACAATGTGGTGCCCTTCTACAACATTGAATGGTACACTGACTTTAGGAACTTGGTGTTCCCTCTGTCGCTCGTCATTGCTCCTAAGGATGTTGTTGTTGGTCCTGCTGATGTTCCTGCTTATGACGTTATTCCAGACGCTATTTTTGATGCCTCCATTGCCCCTGCCCAAGACTAATTTTTTTTATGTTTTTAAGAAATCATCACTTTGTTAATCCGTTTTTGTATATACGCCTGAAAAAGGCCTCTATCGTATATAGATATGAAGTTGTAGTATATATAAATATAATTTTAAACGTATGGACTCAGATCCATTTTAAAAATGTACTTGTCAAAGCATATATATATAATGAATATACTGCTTATACTAAACTTCTCGTCCCTTTTTCTTGTGGTTCTGTAATATGGGCTCTCTTTTCTTTATTTGCACATATGTGTTCCGTGCAATTTTGCATATGGGTGTCGTTTAAATTTTTCGCTTCATGGGTTGTTTTTATTTTCATGCTTCATGCAATAGTGGGTTAAATATTTTTTCTTGCTTCCTCACACTGTGGAATTTAATGAAGGACTGACTGGAAAAAAACACAAAGGAAAATAATTACACTACTTACATATTTACATTGGCAGCATAATTGGGAAGCTTAATTGAATAGTTTTGGGTGGATTCTGTTAATAGGAATCCCCAATGCTTTTTGCTCCATGTTTTCTAATTTGAATGCATTGTGTTGCTTGCATTGAATTATCTTGAAAGGGTCTTCCCACAGACTGTCAAACTTTATATGTTGGCCTGAATTTGTAGCCCTTTCATTGAATTTTAATACTAGGTCCCCATATTTTAGACCTTGGTCTGAGACTTTCTTGTCGAACCATCTCTTAACCACCTACTGGTGGTTGGACATGGCTATCAATGCCTTTTCCATTTTTTCTTGTACTTCCAACAACTTGGTCAATCAAACTTCCATGGCACTATTTTATTCTACCTCGAGAGATTTGAGCAATTGCAGCACCAGAATCTCCATAGAGATAGGAAATAACGCTTCTTTCCCATACACTAGCTCGTACGATGAAGTATTGAGGAATTTCTTAGGAGTTATGCGGTCCGCCCAGAGCGTTGCTCGAAGGTTTTTGTGCCATTCTCTTTGGTGTTTCAACCTGATTCTTTTGATGAGTCAAACTAAATTTTTGTTAGTCGACTCAGCTAGGCCATTCCCCTATAGGTAGTAATTTGATGACGTTTTCAAGAATATGCCATGCACAAGTGCGAATTGACATACCTTAGAGCCTAGGAAATCCTTGGCATTGTTGGAGATGATGGTTTTAGGTGGGCCAAATCTCAACACCAGTTCTTTGAGGAAGTACACAATCTCTACCTTTGTCACATTCTTGAGGGGCATGGCCTCAGTCCATCTAGTGAAGGTGTCCATTGCCGTTAGAATCTATTTGTGTCTCACGTTGGAGGTGGGATTGATCATTCTGATGAAATAAAGGCCCCATTGTGTGAATGGCTCATCAACCACGATCAGATTGAGAGGCATTGCAGAGATTTTTCTTCTTCCTACAAAGAATTGAAATTCCTTGCAGGATTTTAGCAAGGAGCATGAGTCATTGGATAACATAGGCCAGAAGTACCCAACACACATGATTTTAATGGCAGTGGTCTTCACGGAGAAGTGCCTGCCCACGGGACTACTGTGGGAAGTGTCAAGAATTCTTTTCACTTGCCCCATGGTGACACACCTCAATAGAATGTTGTTAAAGTTTTTTTTGAAAAGGATCCCTTTGATGAGTGTATATCCACTGTTATGTAGTCTATAGAATATTCTCTTTTGAGAAGGGAGGCTCGACAGATATTTTCCTATGTGCATGAACCTTACTCTGTCCATCAACCAGCAGCCTTTGAATTTGGACTCATTTATTAGAACCAACTCTGGTTGCTCTTCTTCAGCTATCATTTCTTTGTTGTGTGCCAAATATTTACATAGTCCTCTTCCTCAAATGGTCTTTGTAGGCTTGATCACAATGTCGTATTCAAGGATCTTAGTGATCCAATTGGCCCTTTTTCAATGATCTCTCATTCCATGATGTACTCGCACACATTGGAATGCACAACATAAAAAATCACCTTATTGCAAGATATGAGGTGTCAGAACTTCCTGAGTCCCTTAACAATCACAAATGCTTGTAGCCTCTTGACGAAGTTGTAGATTTTTTCATATTTCTTTAAGGTCTGGGAGTGAAATGCTATCAGATTTTATCCCTTTCCTTTATCATCCTTTTGAGTTAAGATAGTAGCAATTCTTGACTTGTTGCTAAATACATACATTATGAAGTCCTTCGATAGGTTTGGATTGACCAGCACAGGAGCTAAGGAAATAGCATCCTTAACCTTCTCAAAGGATTCCCTAGCTTCTTTAGTCCATTTGAATAATTGATATTTTTTTTATCATAAGGGTGATTGGTCTAATTATTCCTACAAAATCCGAAATGAACTTTCTCACAAAGTTAACCTTCCCCAGAAAAGATTGGAATCCTTTCTTGTTGACCAGTAGGGGAAGCTCTTTGATTTCTTTCACCTACTCAAGCTCAATTGCAATTCCTTCTTTGGGCACTACATGTCCCAATAACTTGCCTTGCAGTACTTTGAAGACACATTTTTTTGGGTTCAGGGTACCCTGAACTCCTGAAATTTTTTGAAAACCATCCCAAGGTGATCGAAGTGATCATCCTTATGTTTGGAGAATATAGTCAGAGCATCCAAATAGATTAGGATAATCTTGTTGATCAATATGCTAAAAGTGATATCCATTGTCCACTAGAAAGTGGTTCCTGCATTTGAGAGGCCGAAAGGAATTTTAGCATATGCGAACATTCCACACTTGGTAGTGAACGTTGTTTTGTGTCGGTCCTCTTTGACCAGGATCTGATTTTAATTGGAGAAGCTATCTAGCAAAGAAAACATTTCTGATCCTACCACTGTTTGCATGATTGAATCCATAGAACGTATTTGGGTAGTGATCCTTTAGGGATGCTCTATTCAGGTCTCAAAATTCAACACATAGGCAAATGTTTCCATTCTTCTTTCAGAATGGAACTAGGTTGGATACCCATGTGATGTGCTTGATCAAGAAGACGATATGAGGTTGAATTATCTTGGTCAGTTCATGCACCATTAGTGCCTCAATCTTTGGATTCACTGGCCTTTGCTTTTGGATGATGGGTTTTGCACCTTCCATGAGCTCTATTGTATGATGGATGATGTCAAGATTGTATCCATTAAGGTCATCATATTACTAGGCCACTACTCCTTGATACTTCTCGCAGAAGTTGATGAGCCTTTCTTTATCATGATGCAAAAAATCTTTCCCGAATTTGAGATTTCTTCCATCTCTGACCCGAAGGTTCGCATAATCGCTTTTGTCTGCTACAAACTTCCTCTTATCATTCCTTGCATCATCATAATCAAACAATTTTTTGAGAGTGACTAGTCCCTTCAAAAGCTTGTTGGAACTTAGCTGAATGAATTTTTGTCGTAGGCCTAGGAAATCTTTGGTTGGAGTTGGTCGGAAAAATCTCCCGACTGTTGGATGAATGAGGTGATGTGTTCATCACTTTCAAACACTTTCCAACTCTGATCATTATTTGGAATTTTCAGTTAGACTATCACTTGTACAAAGTGTTTGTTATGAATTAGGTCAGAGGTAGGGTCAAACTGAGATCCGATTGTGGCCATGTGGTCCACATCAACATTTTGTTCTCAGGGCACTATCTAGATGTTGAAGGCTTTGAAACCCTCAATCAGGTCCCAGACTCTATGTCTATAGGATCACATGCAAACATTCTTTGTAGCAAAGACCCCTCAGACTTGGGTGACTACTAGTTCAGAATCTCTGAACACCATTAATTGTTTGATGTCCATTCACTCTGCAAGGCTTAGACCTTGCACTAGGCCTTCATATTCAACTTCATTGTTTGAACAAGCGAACTAGAAGCAAAAGGACCAGAGTATCTTCTCATTGTGTGGGGATATAAAAAATATCCCAAATCCTACGCCAACTTTGCATCTCGCTCCATCAAAATGTAGTATCCATAGCTTTGAGGCTTGATCACTTTCAGATTTCTTCATGACCTTTAGAATCTCTTAGTTTTCATCATAGATGACATAGGTACTTAACCTAGTAGCATGATAGTTTCCAAAAGGATCAGTGTTTATATATTTGCTCAAGAGGACCTTTTCTAAATATGTTCAGTCTCTGATCACCTTTTCATCCTCCAGTAGCTTAGTGCAATATATTTCCTCCTTGGTGAAAGAGGTATGGGCAGCCTCAAAGTTGATCATGGCCTCATCAGCCACATGTTTCAAATGAAGAGCCACAAACACTATTTTCATTTTAGCTCTGTGCTTGGTCTTGAGGATCAAGTGTGACCAATCCAAAGATAGATATCCACCTATCTTTGAAGTGAATTCCTAAGATAGGCATAGGCCAAACATGGGGGGAACGTCTATGATCACAGTATCTTGAGAAACTGTGATACTAGGGTAGGAGAATAGAGTCAAGGGAAGGTCTTTGATGACACCTACAGTTTCAATTTTGTTCCCATCAAGCTGCATAACCCCCCTCTTTAAAGGTTCAGAGCTAAGTCCTAGGACTTCAACTATCTATTTGGGCATGACTGCAGTGCTAGCACTGGAGTCAACCATGGCATTATGTAATAATTTCTCTCCCATAATAAGGGTTAGGAAAAAGGGCTTGGGTTTTGGCTTATCTCTTACTTCAGTAGAGGCCTCCTCTATGTTGTTTGTGAGAATTTTGGTAGGAGGTGATGGATCAATGGCCTTTCCCTTAGATGATTGCTCCATTGGCTCAGTGATTGGATCTTCCTAGAGGGCCTTTTGCAACAATGTCTTCTGCTCTAGAATAGCTAAGATATCCCAAAGAGACACATTAGTAGATGATTTTTTCAATTGTCCTGCCACATTAAATAGTGGTAGATTTAGAGGCTTCTACTCCTTAGCTCTGGTTATAACAATTTTCCTTCATGATGAACATTGTTGCGCCACTGCGAAGGTACTAGGTTTCTAGTCGGAAGCACTTTTGGGTTGCAGATCAACTGGTTGTGGGGTGAATAATTCACCCATTAATCTCCTATTTGAGCAAGTGTTGTTATTGGACTACACTTGCAGAGTTTTTGATGTGGATGCATCATTGGCAAACATCACCTTTTCTTCTTCCATCCATGAGAAGAGCACGTGATCGAGAGCAATGTTTATTTCTTGCTCCAAGGAAATCCCTTGCATTTGTGTTGTGAGCATTGTGTTTTCCATTTTCAGAGAGGCATATACGTAACCTCCATGGTTCATCATTGTGCCTTGGTTGGGTTGTTCTGCCACTTTTTGTTGTAGATTGTCACATAAGAAGTTTCGGGGCATATGTGTGTCACCACAGGGGAAGCACCAGGGGTTCATGTCATCAACTAAATTGTTTTTCCCCACTGTCAGTTCTCTACTCGAGCTTGGGTTGGCACTTTGTAGCAGAGTGGGTATTGGCACTATCTGATTAGTTGTTTGAGCTTGCGGATTTGTACACGAGCCTCCTTGGAACTAGTTTTGTTGGTAAGAAGACCTTCTACCTTGATAATTTTTATAGGTTGGCTTCAGAGGCACAAAAGGGTTCTGCTTGATGACAGTTATTTCATTGGCGATAGTCTGCAACATTTCCTTGATGTCGCTCATCTCATCTTTTGAAGAGCCAGATGTGGAAGCAACGTTCTGTGGTGCACCCAGATATGTATACATAGATTGAGATGGAGTGGGTGCATTGATAGATGTAATCTCCTAGGCGAGAACTGATATTTTGGGATATATAGGCATGATGGGCTGAGGAAGAAACTTTCATATATCTATTAGATTGTTCTCTGCTTTGACTACAACGTTGTATGCATCCGGTAAAGTGGTTCCATCAAGGGACTGAACCATCATCGAGATGTCAGCATTGATGGATTTCAAATAGAACATGAATGCCAAATCAGTCGACAGGCGAATAGCAGCCTGAATTCTTTGCCAAGTTATATGGAACTGAGCATTGAAGTCGGTCATACCATTGTACTATTCCTAGTGGCGACACTAACAAACTAGGGTTATTCACTATTGGGATCTAGTAATAGGCCAATGGCTCATATGCCCTCCTTATATTTAGATTCATTTAAGCGGGTCCCACCGGGCATGCCAGAAAAAAAAATTTTGATGCCGAAATTTAGCAAGGTAACAACCTTTATGGGAAACTTAGTTAATGGGGGACCAATTGTGCTAAATTGAGTGACCTCTAGGTTTTTAAAGAAGCTGAATTCTTCTATATTTGGGGGGTTTTGGAATGGGAAAAGGAAGGAGCTATAAAAAATAAAAAATATAACTAAGGCAATGCACCAAAATTTAGATGTAAGGAACGATAAATCTATCTTTTGGATGCAATTTAAGGGCCCGATCAACAATCTACTATGTCCCAGAATAACAAAAATCAAAGATGAAAACTTGAATAATTCATTTAATAACATAAAATAATTCTCACACATTTACTAAAAAGAAGAGTCAAAGACATGATCTGAACCAACAAACTCGTATTTAAATCATAAAAATTCTAAAAATAAACAATCTAGGACAACAATGACATAGTATAATGTTTTATCAAATAGCTTAAGAAAACAGAAAGGTCGAACAATGACACAGTATGAAATTCTTACATAATAATCTAAAAGCAATAAAAAAGGCCTGGTGTCTTTTCCCTATTTTTTTGTATCTTTCGAACTTGTTTTCGGAAGGAAGTAGTATATATAGCTAAAAATCCCACCACCTAGTGGGCCAGTAACATAAAAGATCTTGTATCACAAGCAATGATGCCTACAACAATGATTTTCTTTGGCCGTTGCAACATAAAATATTTAGGCCATGGAACGTAGTCGCTTCTTGAACAAATGCATCCCCTCCGAGTGATGGAATTGGTCCCAAAAAACTCTCGTGTAGACATGTGTCGTTCACTTACAAAAGTAGTTTAGAATACGTGGCATGCTGGCAGGGCTCACTGCTCGCTCTTTCCCTCCCTTCGATGAAGTCCCCGCGAAAAAGACACGTGGCAACAGGTTGGGGCCCGTTCGTTGATTCCTCCTCCTTTTGTTGAAAAACTACATGGTGAAGACACATGGAGAAATATTTACCATTGGCATCAACTGTGGGGTCCACCAAAAGTGTACACAGATGAAAGTTATGTGGCAGGCAAATGGGGCCTAATTGAAAAGTGAAGGGAAGCAACCCTTAAGTGCATGTGGTGACAACATGTGGAAGCATGGTAGAAGTTGATAGGAGAGTGAAGGAAGGATTCCCTATGGCGAGCGCTTGGCGAACACATGGCAGCAGTGGATGAAGTTCAAAAAAGATGAGGTGCGGGCTGGTACTTAGTGAAAACAAAAACTACCTAGAGGGAGCTTGAGGAATTTAAAATTCACTATTTGCTTTGCTTTGTTTTCTAGTTCTGGTTAGTGTATGTTTTCTTTATTTTAGGTTTGGTTTTGGTTTTGTTTTGCTTTTCTGGTTTTAGGTTCCCCTATTCTCTTTTGGGAGTGTTGTACCTGCACAACAACCATTGCATTATCGGTGAATGTTCTAAGTATTTCCTTTACAAAATTTAATCATCCTTCCAGGATAAGTCGACAGAAGTCCTTTATTTAGTGTCACATGTGCTAGATGCTTAGCGTGGATGAGTCCCTGGATTAAGTTAGTTCCAAAATGTGCTTGAGTCTTATACTTACACACACATCTTAAGAATCCTTAGGTTGTTGAAGGTTCCTTGCAAGGTTTGATTAAGTGAAAAATCTTATTTCTACTTCAGTGCCACTGTGGTTCTTAGCCCTAAGTGTGAACTTCATTGTTCACAGATTGAAATAAAAAATGAAAAGAAAAGAATACCAAAAAAGAAAAGAAAAGGAAAATATTGAAAAATCAAAAGAAGTAAATTTAACTTATCAGGATTATCTGAATATCTCTACCGAGGCTATGGAGGCCTGGTTGGTAGTAGAGCTATGTTTGGAAGAATCATAATGATAACCTTGTCAGGGCTATGGACACCTGATTAGTAGTGAGGCTCTATCTAGGTTGCTTTTAGAGTTAGAATCTTTATGTAGCTTGACTTGACTGACCTTGGTTTCCTTGCAGCAGATGAGGGAGGGAAATGAACGCATCCACACACACTAGGATTTCAGCACAAGGAGGAACTGCTTGTCCATTGGCTTTGAAATTTTTTTTATGGGCGACCTGATGTGAGGACCAAAACCAAAGATTCTGGGTTCTTGATTCTAGTTTGTCATCGAAATACTCTGGAGCATTTTCCTAGCAGAAGTTGCCATTTTTTGTGCATTTTTTGCACACACACTCTGCTGAAAGTAGGGACCCCCTCTTTTGTTGGTTTTTGTTTGCTTGCTTGCTTTAGAGTTCTGACCTTTTCCCCTTAAGGGATAGGTTCCTCATTTTTGGTTTTGTTTCACCCAAAAATTCAATGATTAATCTGCACTCAAGGTGTTTTCTTTGCAACATCATGATCATAGTTTAGCTCTTTGAAGTCTGCTTTAACTCAAAATTTCAATTGGAGGCCAAATTGACAAAATCTGGGAGAAGTTTAGAAAATCCGAGCTCCCTCAGATTACCCAAACTAGAGTCCGCCTGAAGATTCTGCTTCATCTCAAATTTTTTGAGTCCATGATGCCTTCATTTTACCGAGCTTTTCAAAAGAATTTATGACACACACAAGTGAACTTTTAGGCCAAATGTGAGGTATATTTGATGTCTAGTGTTGATAATTTGGTCATTTTTCATTGTGTGCATTCGAACTTGAGAGAAAATTTCTCCCATCCTACGATTTTCCAAACCCTAGGGCGAAGGTAGTGATTGTTGTGAGATTTGAAGGCCTCCACTAAATTCTTTCTCCTTGTGCATCGTTTCAAGGTAGGATATCCTTTATGCCTTCGATTAAGCTTCATTTCATGATGATTTAATATGCCTTAAGCTTAATGAGGGAATTCTTGTAGGGTGTCATTTGTTGCATGCGAATTTTAGAATGAATAGATTTTATTGTTTGGTGTAATTGTTTAGGGTTTCTAGTCGCTTCAAATATGCATTCGATTGATTTTGGTCGGTTCATTGATCTGAATAGGATACTAGGACCTGGTAGAGTCTTTAGGATTTTCCTTTCTATTGTGATTTTGTGATTGATATTTTGGGGTATCATTCTGTGTTAAAGCTTGACTAAGAAAACCTTAATTCCTCGAAATGCCTAGTTTTAGGTTGAGAATTTGATGAATGAAATGAATAGTGTTAAAATATTGTTGTGAAGTGTTTGATTTAAATCATCATGAGGAGTCAACGTGAATTTCATTAGGTAGAATGATCATTATCCATCTTTTTAACACACGACAAGTTCAAGACTTAGCAAATTGTCGAGCATGGGAAAACCATCAAATTTTTTGAGGTAGCTCAGATTTTCTGAGCCTTAACCCACTCAGAGAATCCTGCTTCCCTTGGATTTCCTGAATCCTCTGAAGTCTCAAAATCTTGAATCCCAGAGAAAGAGAAAACTAGTGGCAATTGTCAGCCTCCTACAAGGATCTCCTAATTAGGCTTCTATAGCCATAATTCAAAGAATGGACATCTAACTTGAATAGCCATTCAATCATCGTGGAGGTGCATTTAACTTGTCAACCCATGGACATAGACTTGAAATGCGTCAACACTGTATGTACACTAGGAATTCCTAAGTATCCATCTCTAATCTATAGCTAAGAAACACACAATACTAAAAATAAATTGTAGGAAAGGAATAAAGAAAATGTTAAACATTAACCACCAACTATGCTAAACGGAAATGCATAACGAGAATACAGATCTAGGTGAACAGATAAGAAACTACTATGTCTACTTTGGCTGTAGGAACAAACAAAAAATGGACTTCTAGTGGCTATAGGAACGGTCAATGCCATATTTCAAACTAAGTGCAAAACAAAAAATAACAACTAAGCTAATTACTCTAAAGAAAGGATTACTCACGAAGTGGGCCCCCTTGGATGAGTATCCACTAAAACTAATACAAACTCAAATACTCAAATTTAGACTATCATCTCATTCATTGAAAATTATGTGAACAGAGTAATCAACATGGTTGTTGTGATAGGGTGAATTTAGGTGTTAGAATACAAGCAACAAAAAAGAGAGAAAATAACACTAAAAACACTCTACACCTCAAGATTAGCCTAGTTGGATTCAATACAAAATAAAAACAACAAAATGAAACCTTTTGTAAGGAAAGCTAAAAGGAAACAACTCTTTTAACGTTAAAAAATTAGGGAAGAATGCAAAGATACTTTTAAATTTTACAATTACATTCCAATTAAGATGCACTTGAAAGAAATAACAGAAATAGAGAAATAACATACACAGATGAACACCAGATTTACGTGGGAAAACCATTACGGGAGAAAAACCCACCACACCAAGAAAATCCCTTTGTATTACAGTAAAAATTACATCACAGTCAGGTTTCACTCTCGATCATTACAAAATTCACAATGATCAACCTTGCTACAAACACTCAAGTTACAATACACTCAGAATTAAATTCATTGATCTCTCATCTAACTGATCATCCAACTGTTCATGCAATTATCCAACCATCGAACTGAACAACATCTCCAATCTCTGAGTATATCCATGATACCCCTGTCTGTTGAACTTTCTCTCAGTAATAGCCGCAATAGTCCAACTGCTAGTGGTTCCCATTCTGCTCTCTGATTGATCGAGGATGGACCAAATAGGATGGTCAATTGGTCAAAGGAGTTCAACCTATGTTGGCATGTCGGTGAGACACTAACCATGTCTCCTTGATGCCACAAAGCCAACATTTGATATTGCCAAGAGTCCTTACTATCGGCCAGACATTACACCGAGTCCAGAAAGCTATCGCCCAGACTTATCGCTATCGGTGAGACATCATCTTGAAGCTCAAAGTCACATACATGTGAGTATTCCATTCGGTGAGACTATTTTCTTTTGCCAAGACATCACACTGATGTTCACAAGGTATTCTGAAGTGTCCAACAGTCGGTAAGACTTACCTCTTTTGCCAAGAGGTCATACCGATGCCTTCAAGTTACACCGCAATGTTCCACTGTCGGCGAGAGAATCAACCTTCGGCAAGACTTCTTACCGAGGCTTCTATGTTACCCTGAGATCACCATTCACTAGGAGTCATATCAAACACATCCCACAACATCAGTGAGACAAACGCTCGTCGCCAAGAGTTCTTACCAAACCCTTTCATTACCTCGATGACTCCAAATGTATAACTATCGGTGAGACTTCCAACTGTCAATATGAGTCATACCGAACTTCCAAGACTCTCCCTGAAGACTTCGAGTGAAATGTTGTCAGTGAGACAAGCTTTCATCATTGAGAGTTCATAGCAAAGCCTTTGTGTTTCCTCGAAGACTCCAATGGCCATAAGTCTCCTCGACCACCACTTGACACTAACCCGTTAGCAAGAGATTAACTCGGCTGGAGTGAGATATAAAATGTCACAACAATCATAATGTCACAGTGATAGGTTCATTTAGAAGGACTGAAACAAGGTCACAGTGACTAGATCATTTCAACAAGGTTTCAACTGCTAGTCAGCTAGACAATAGAGATGTCACATCGACATGGCTCTATTAGAGGTTTTAGCCTATGAGATTGACACATATATTTCCAACAATCTC